>CM065384.1:10267500-10497500 GCA_033060915.1 Euryodendron excelsum | reverse complement strand
TGAGAGTCTTCAACTAACAAATATCCAATCCTATTTACTTTAGAAAAGAATTTTGAAAAGAAATTGACATGATGTATGATATGCAAGTGCAAGAAGAAAATTTGATTTGAAAATAGATTTTGAAAGGAAATTGATTTGATTTTAGAACAGATTTGAAAAGATAATTTGAAATTGGAAAGTTTTAGAATTTGAAAATTGAGATTTCAAAATAGATTTTTGGAATTAGAAATTGGAAATAGAACATAGAATTGAAAACTTGAAGAAGATTGTAGAATTGGAGATTTGAAAGAAGTTGTAGAATTAGAAATTTGAAAAATGTTGTGACTGCACCCATGAAGGTTGCCTACATATCCTTTTGGATGAATCAGGTCAGTCGTAGTTCGGACAAGAGTCCAATAGAAAATAGAAGGTTGGATTGGAAGAAAGAGATTTTGATTGAAAAATTGAAATTTAGAATTTTGGAATTGAAAAGGTTGGATTTTGATTTGGAAAAATAGAACTTGGAAGAAAGATTTAGACTTGTTTTGGAAAGATGGAGGTTTAAGAAACCTAGACTTAGGAAAGAGAGAAGACTTAAGAAAAAATTTGACTTGGAAGGGTTTAAGAAAGATTTGACTTGACTCAAAAGAGTTTTAGGAAAGATTAGATTTAGGAAAGGTTCAAATTAGGAAAGTTTTGAAAAAGGAAAGGTTTCACTTTAGGAAAATTTTGATTTAGGAAAGTTTTAACTTAAGAAAGTTTCAAATTTGGAAAGTTTTCGAAATAGGATAGTTTTGAATTTAGAATCTTTTGAAATAGAGAAGTTTCAAAACCAAGAAAGTTTTGAGTTTAGAAAGTTTTAGAATTGGAAAGATTTGAAATTTAGAAAGTTTAGGGTTTAGAAAGTTTGGGAGTTTAGAAAGATTTAACTTAAGAAAGTTTTGAAATTTAGAAAGTTTAGGATTTAGAAAGATTCAAAGTTTGAGTTTTAGAAATTCTTGAAATTAGGAAAGGTTTTGAGTTTAAGAAAGGTTTGAAAACTTAGATTTGGAAAGTTAAAATTTGAAAAGGAGAAGAATTAGGAAAGGGTTGAATTAGGAAAGATTTGGATTTTGAGTTTTAAAATTTAGGAAAGATTTTTATGTTCAAGTTTTGGAAACTTAAGATTTAGGAAAGTGGAAGATTAGGAAGGAGTTGAATTAGGAAAGATTTGGACTAGGAAGGGTTAAGATTCCTATTTCCTAAAACAAATGATTGAATTTTATTTCTAAAAAGAGATGTGTTGATTTTGTTTCCAAAAACGGAGGATAGGATCTAGTTTCCTAAACGGGAGATTGGATTTGGTGTCCTAAAGGAAAGATTGGATTTGGGCAAGGATTTGGAAAGGGAAATTTTGGAAACCCTAAATTTGGAAGACTATATTTTTGATGTATTTGATAGGGAAGGAACACTTAAAACAGTGTATCGGAGGTATTTGACTTAAAAAAATGAGGATAGGATATGTCGGAGGGGTTGAACAGACCATTACGGGCAAAACAATCAACCGAGCTAGAAAGCTACCGAGATGGACTCAGAACATCTTGGAAGAAGATTCGAGATTTGGAAATATTATTCAAAATGTTCCCAATGGTTGCTGGTTTGATAACCAGAGCCGGTGTGGTCGAAAAAGGCAATTGGCCCACCAAGGGCAAAACGGTCATTTGACACCGGGTTTATTGGAACTGACTTGGAATGATCCCGAAAGATAAAAGAAGGTTGAGAATACTATATGAAGCATTCTCGAGAGATTACCGGTTTGATACCCAGAGCAGGTGTGGTCAGAAAAAGGGGACCGGCCCACTAGGGGCAAAACGATCATTTTGCACCGGGTTTGCCGGAACTGACTCGGAATGATCCGGAAAGATAATAGAAGGTTGAGAACACTATAAGAAGTACTCTCGGGAGGTTACCGATTTGATACCCAGAGCCGGCCTGGTCCCCAGGGCGTTCGGATGCCTAGGGGCAAAATGGTCATCTTGACCGAAAAGTCTCGGAATTGGCCCGAAACTGATTAGAAGGCACCTAATCATGCCGGATTACTTTTAAGAAAATCTTGGGAGGGTGGACTTACCATTTTGAGGACTCAGGTGTGTTCTCAAGAAACGTGCTGAAAATGGCCCTAGGGGCATTTTGCTCATTTTTCACCGAAGTGGACTAGCAGGCACTGGTGTTGACCTAGGTTTTGAGTGTTTTCACACTCTGACGGCGGTCTCGTGACACAGGGGTTTGTTGGCAATTCCCTATATCGACCTGCTTGTGAGTATTTTCGCTACTCTGATGGTTCGCGAACATTCCCAAGACTGCCTGATCTCGGGAAGCTGCTAAAGGGACTTAGCGCCTGAGAAGTTAACTTTCTCGAAAGGCGTGCCGAAACAGACATTTCTAAATTGGCGGGCTAGTAAGCGCCAAAGGTTGACCGTTCTACCATCTAGGGGACTTGGGGTCTCGTTCCGGTCGATAGGTTTAAAGGGACTTACCGTTCCGAAGAGATTTTCTTTAGAAAACGTGCCAGCTTGGATAAAATTAACGTCTCGAGGAATCAACTGTCTCGAGAGAGGGATTATAATCAAAATCAAATTTGAAAAGGGGACTTACCGTCATTGAAAAGACGTGCCCATTGGATTTGAAAAGGGGATTTACTGTCTTCGGAAAGACGTGCCTATTGGAATTGGAAAGGGGACTTACCGTCTTCGGAAAGACGTGCCTCTTGGAATTGGAAAGGGGACTTACCGTCTTCAGAAAGACGTGCCTAATGGAATTGGAAAGGGGACTTGCCATCTTCGGAAAGACATGCCTGATTTGGAATTGGATTGAATGATGCCCCTAGGGGTATTTTGGTCATTTTGCCTCTATTTGGGCCTGACAGGGCCCGCAAAGTGATGAATAGATAGGATTAGACTTGAAAAATTGATTTTACTCAAAACATGCCTATATTGACTTAAACACAAGTCTGGACAGACCGGAGACCGCCGAGCGGTCAAAAATGGGGTGCTTACAGTTGCCCCTCTTTTTCTGTCTTTACTTGTCAAAGACAGAAAACGATAAAGTAAGAGTCCCATGTTTACCGTGAGGTGGTCAGAGGGACGAACTTTTAAAATTTTTTGACAACCAGGGTTTGAAAATGGATATTAGGCCCGAAAGGCCTTCGAAAATGAGTCTTTGCAGGAAAAAGGGCAAAGCTGCCCAAAATTTGGAAACTGGTGACACTAGGAGTGGCGCCTTTGGTAGAAAAGGCTTGGCACCTCTGCTAGTTGCTCCAGGCTTGGAATTAAAACCAGAAAAATTCTGGTTCAAACATTTGCGGTAATTGGGAGAGCTTTTCGAAAAGTTGAGAGTGTTTGTGGGGAAACCGACTTGAACCTTGAAGGGGCACTTCTTGGAGACCACGGGTGATTGCCGGAAGGAGACCACATCGCCGGAAAAGTTGCTAGAAGAGAAGATTTCGCCGGAGAACTCCAAAAAGTGAGTTTTCAAATTTTTGTTGATTTTGATGTGTAGAATTTCGTTTGAATTGTGTGAACAGTAGAAATTGATGTTTTGATATGTTTTGAACATTATGGTGATGTTATTTTTGCATTTTGGTGCTTATTTGATTAAATTTGAATGATTTTACGTGATTATGTGAAGAGGGTTTTCTACAGGAATTGGGGGTATGTTCCTACAGGCTTGGGCATTGGATTTTCTGGCTAGATTTTTGTGCCATGTGCCTTAGAAAAATATATTTATTAATCGTGTGAAGTTCTGTGATTTTTTGAAGACTTGGTGAATTTTTGATTTTTGAAAAATAGGAAAATACTTTAAAAAATTAGGAAAATGGGAAAACTCAAGAAATTGATGAAATTCCTAGAATTTAAAATTTGGAAAAACTAAGAATATTTTAGAAAACATTTGAAATGATTTTGAGGAATTTTAGGACATTTCCTGAAAACCACTGATTCATTGGAAAAATAAAACATGTGTCGTGAAAATTTTGAAGAATTAGAAAGTGTGTGTGAGTGCTGATGTTATGTGATTGTAACGTTGTGAAGTGCACGTTTTGTGTTTTGTGTAGATGTCACGGGTGTTGTAGGGACCATTTTTAAACAAAACTCTGTCAAAAATTTTAGAAATTAAGGGAAGAGTTGGAAAATGTTTAAAAATAAAATTTTTTTGAAGGAAAAAGAGAGAAAACCCTTGAGATTTGAATTGAATGTTGAAAAATCAAAATGTGTAGGAATTTTGTTTTGACTTATCATTTGAAATCTGTTTTATTATTTTTTATTTTTTGTTTTTGCGTGTACCGTATATTAACACCACCTACCTTGGCTTACCTATTCAGGATGGCAGATGCAGGTGATGACGGTTCTGAGAGGAGGTGTCGCTCGAGGAAGGCAGCTCGAACAGATTCCATCGGTGGTTCCAGTCAATCCAGAGGTAGTCGATGATCTACGGGGCAGGCGCCGTCTAGCCAGAGTAGTCGGGGGAGTAGGCCATTTGTTGACCCTTTTCCTCTGGTTAAGCAGGCCTTCGTCGAGGAGATTGGTGTAGAGGAGGATGTACCAGGTCTAGGCAACCAGGTCACTGGCTATGGGAGAGAGCCTCTTCCAGACACAGGCAGACGGACGCTGACTTGGGAGATCTGCAGGTACCGGATGTTCCACCACTCAGGGATCTTGCTTATTACCCCAGTGTATACTCCAAACAGCATTTGCCCCCTCCGCGGGTACACACAGCTTTTAGAGGGGCTATTCATCAGGTCTTCATGACCATGCAGCGGGCTACCCCATCATATCGTGCCTTTTTGGCTGAGATCGGATTCAGAGCCTTCATGGGATTACAGGCTAGTCGCCTGAATTGGCATTTGGTACTGGCGCTTGTTGAGAGGTGGTTTAGAGAGACCGAGACCTTCCACTTTGTCGGCTTCGAGTTAGGTCCCACTCCCTTGGATTGGGCGATCATCTCAAGGCTTCCCTTTGTTGGCCGGCGGATCACTCTACAGTTAGTTAGTAGAGACGAGGCATGCATTCTGCTGGACTTGCCTTCTCCTGAGCGTTCTGCCTTCCCAGTCTCTTGGCTCAATCAAGATGACCGCACCTTTGTTGCCAAGCCACCGCCTACCAGGCGGGACATTATGAGACAACGACTTGTTTCGTACATCATCTTTAGCTGCTTCTACAACAACAACAAGTTGCGCATGCCTTTTCAGTTGGTGAGCATAGTAGCTGATCTTGGCATTTTATCTAAGCTGGTTTGGGGGTGCTTCTCCTTTGGCTGCTTTCTTCGATCGATGTGGGTCTGGACTTCTTCCCGTTGGGGCAGCATAACTAGTTTCTGGCCCTTTCTTGTTTGGTGGAGCTACGAGTACCTTCCTATTCGTCGCCCTGCCGTTGTTGAGGACGACCTTTATCCTCGTGCTTTGCAGTGGGCTCGTGACCAGGTAGCCCAACGGTCGGAGATTACTAATTTTGTCATGCTCCGGGCTAACATGGAGCTGATTGAGGCGAGAGATGTGACTTGGCAGCCCTTTATTGGATCAGTTCATTATGAGATAGTCCGGTACTTGGTCCCTTTGTCCCTATCGAGGGCTGCTTTCCTCAGTGATGATACTTGGGAGTCCTATCTCAGAGAGGGACACTGGCGGCAGTTTCACGAGAAGTTCCAATCAGCAGGAGCTCCACCAGAGTATATGTTTGGGGCCTTAGTGGCGGGAGTGCCTATCCCCTATCAGGAGCGGCAGCCGGGTGCCGAGTTCTTGCTTCCTCCGGATACAGATTACACTGGACACTTTAGGGCTCATTCGGTCAGTGTCTTCACCCGGTTTGAGGTAGTAGTCGGCGGGTACGCTTTGGGCTAGGAAGTGGTTGACTTGTGGCACCGAGCCGGAGGATATGTGCCCCAAGCTGAGTTTACTGCTGTGAGGGTTCAGAGGGATTGATACCAGATAGAGCGAGATCAGTATCAGGCAGAGGTGGCTTCCTTTACGGCTCGGTTATCTCAGCTGGGCAGTGGCGAGGTATGTTATCTTTCCCCTCCTTCTTCTTGCTCTACTGTTGTTTTAGTTCTTCTTTCATATAGCTGATTTTGGCTTTACCTTCTTTGCAGGATGCTGGTGCTTCGAGTAGCTATCCGCCTCCTCCGATGCTGAGTTTCAGAGATTTTGACCCAGATGACATTGACTTTGACCTGTGATAGATGCCCCTTGTGGAGACTCTGATCTTCTTTTGCCCCTTGTCCCTGAGATGTATTTATGTTAGATATTTTTAAGTTTTGTACAAAGATGGATATTTATGGCATTTAGATGCTTGTATAATAAGAGACATTTATGATTTATTTTTTTTCCAATTAGGTATATGATCAGATGCATGTGATGGATGATGATGCTATATATCTTCTGTTTTTACATGGAGTTAAATCCTATGTGTGCAAAGCTTATGCTGATTGTTTTTTCAAACGTATGCACATGTTAGAAACACATTAATAGAATGACACGGGGTGCTGTTAAACTTATAGTCTTTGGAATGGTAACTTCTTCCTTTCCGAGGGTCTAGCCTCTCCTTTGGCTCAACCCTACCTTGATTGGATGATAGCACTTCAAAGCTTTCTCAACCTTTTGACCCTCTCCGATTCTCTATTTTAGGGTTAGTGTATGGGGTTAGTGGGTTGAAAACTCTTGACTCTAGGGGTTCTAGCAACAGCTTACTTGACCTTTAACAGAGCGATAAACGACCAATCCTTTCAAACCGAGGAGACTTGGTTTAGGACCGTAATGTAGGCTAGGTTATGGGGTTTCGAAACTACAGGATATATAGGCCCAAATTCGATGTTGTTTTTAGCAAGGTTTAGATCCATACTGTCCTTGGCTATTTTCTCCATAGGCTAGCATCCTTCTTGGCTTTGGCAGCGTATTCAAGTCATTTAGATTAAGCAATCCATTTTCAATCAGAGTGGACTTTAACAAGGTTGTAATGGAGCCATGGTTTTGGGGTTTTGCAAGAAAGGGTAAAGGCTCGAACCTATTATTTGTACTAGGTTTCTTTGTAACCTAGGATCACCTTTAAAATTTCCTCCTTGCTCTTTACATAACTTAACAGGGTGAAAATGACCTTTTTCTTTTACTTTTTCTATATGCTTTTTGAGATAAACATGACTTTTTTCTCTTTTGATCTTCTTATTATGCTTTCAAAGATGACTCAATCATGAATTGTTTTTTTTTTTTGGCCTCTTGCCCCTTGGCAACTCCTTTCCTTTGCTTTTTCTTTCTATTTCTTTTCTTTTATATGGAATGAGTAATTCTACCATCTTTTTTTTTCTTAAACCTTTTCCTTAGCGGTTTAATCTAACCCAAAGTGGGGGGTGATCCCTAGGTTGGGGTTTTGTTTAAAAAAAAAGATAGATGGCTCAACGGGTTTGGCAAAGGGTTGCATTTGACTGTGTGGGAAATGAAGTAAGGGCCTCTCTTCACTTTGAACCAAATTGCTTGATCCATAAAGCCTCCTGCGCTGCCTTAGCACAGTGAGGGTGGATACCATTCCTAGAGTTTTCAAATATTGTCTGCCCCAGTGTGGGGAGGATAGTCTTGGATCAGGGTTGACAAAGAATATTTTTGCTTTTCTGCGAGGCACTAGGGGTTAAGAAAGGGAATATAAGCACATTTGTTTATTTATTTAGTGATTTATTCCTTTTATTTCTATGTGGGAAGTGAAAGATGGCTCCTCTTCATTTTGATAAACCGACCACACATCGCTTAGCTTCAGTGTCCTGTAAGTGTTGCCTTCTAGTAATATCCTCACTCATTCTTATCCTCTCCCTTTCTTGAAAAGCTGATCATTTGGTGAGTGGTTAACTCATGCTATCATCCCTTCAAGTCAAATCATCCCATGAGACAGACCATAACCCTTTGCATAGGAAGTCGCTATCATTCCCAAAAGACATACAAGATAACAACATAGTATAATAAAAAAAAAAAGACTTCATCATTCTATAATATCAATAGAAAGCATATAGTTCTTGTTTGAAGGAAAAAGAGATGCAGATATTAATTTAAGATGAAAAGGTAAAGGGATAGAAAGAAAGTGGGTGAAAACACCCTTCTCTTGTACGCTTTTGAAGGGAACCCATTTCAATATGGTCTTCGGACAATGCCCATATCTTCGATACTCCATTCGCGGTTCGAGTCCTTGGCCAGGGCAAGACAGGCAAAGGCTTCTTCCAGAGCTCCGGACACGTCGGCAGCGATGATGCAGTTGGTAGCTTCATTGATCTGCTTTTTGTTCTTTGTAACAGGTTCTTCTGTAAATAGGGTGGCTAGTTCACCTCCTTCCAACTCAAATGGCTCCATCTGTACTCTTGGCTTCTCTACCTCCCAACTCATTTCTTCATAACCGTACTCAGTTGTGGGCCAAGGGTTCTCTAGTAAGTGACGTTTCACCGCAGCATACTTCGGATACAGAAACTCAACACCCCATCTACCAACAGCCATGTTCTCAGCACTCTCATCTCCCGGGAATATTGGCTCCTCAATGGGCCAGTCAGAAGCATCCGGCACCTCATCAGGGTTATAGAGATAAATTGGGCACAATGGGAGATCTTCCTCCCAGTCATCTTCTTCATCGGCCTCCCAATCGTCCTCATAACCTTCGGCTCTGGGCTCATTAAGCTCTCCCTCACCTTTCATTTCTACTAGTATCATGTTGACGGTGTGATCTGACAGAGGTTAGTGGTCACATTGAGAGTGGGAGCAGGTTTTACCGACTGCAAATCAATGATCTTATTGTCGATCAGGTCTTGGATTTTGTGCTTCAGAGTGAAGTAGCTTTCGGTGTCGTGCCCTTGGCCACCCAAATGGTATTCGCATGTAAGGGCGACATTAAAGGTCGGGGGCAGAGGGCTTGGCAATGGGCGAGCAGGTATGGGCTTTAGGATACTGTTCTTTAGCAAGTTATGGTAGGCCTCAGTTTGGGTGCAGGCTAAGGTGTCGAAGGTACGGATGCGTCGAGCAGGTCTATTAAAATTGGGTCGTGTCCCAACGGGGCCATAGTTAGAGGTTGGAACGGGCATTGTTAAGGTGGGTAAGGGCAAGATAGGGTGGGATTGTAGTGGCGGATGGTATTGAGGTGGTTGGTTGGTCAAGATGGCAGACACCTCACTTTCCTTGTTGATCGTGCCCCTTGTAGTAGCCACCTTCTTGGCTATGTTGGCGGTATACTCTCCAATCTTGGCGTAGGGGTCCATAATCCTCCCTGTCTTGAGACCATTTTCTATCATCTCCCCTTGCATGATCAGTTCAAAGAAGCTTTTCCCTACACTTGTGCAGAGCTTCTCATAGTATATACCTTGAAAAGTATGTACGAATAGTTGTATATACTCATTTTCTTCCAGTGGGAGATGTGCAGCGGCCTCCCTCCATCTCAAGGCAAATCCTTTAAAGCTTTCCTTCTCACCCTTGCTCATAGTCATCAAGGACCATCGTTAGAGGTAAGATCAATATTGTGACGATATTGGGCTTTAAATGCATTGACCAGCTTGATCCAGGTTGTGATCTTCCTTAAGTCCAGACGAGCAAACCATTGTAGAGCAGACCCTGTGAGACTGTGTTAGAATAGCTGCATGAGGAGTTTCGGATCATTGCCATGACCACTTAGCGCTCCAGCATAGAGAGGAAGATGAGCAACGGGGTTACCCGTGCCGTCGTACTTCTGGAAGTCGAGCATTTTGAACCTAGCAGGTCTTGGGTAGTCAGGGAAGAAACAAAACTCATCGTAGGAAGTGAACCCGTAAGTGTCGTGGCCATGGAGACTTCGCAGTGAATCCTTTAGCCCTTGAATTTTCAAACTGAGAGGGTCTAGGGGGGCCTTCTTTATGGCAGGTGATAGCAATATGGTTTCCTCATCTTCCGTGCTGATCCCTTTGGCATCTTCCTTATTTCTCCCAACACTGTCAAACTGGAGCACGATCCTTGGATTAGTAGGTTCGGGGTCCTTTGACAAAATCATGGATGATGATGAGACTATAGCAGTATCCTTTATGGCCATAGTTTGAATGAGTTTGAGTATCTCATCCATCTTGGTCCTCATTTTGTTGACCTCTTCTCGAGAAACTGAAGAGGACTCTTCAGGGTTAGCAGCCATCAGTAATGCTCTTTGCTAGGAGATAATGGGACCCCTAGGTGGATGTTGCCCCTTTTTAGGAGCAATGTTGACTCAATGCAAGGTGATCTCTGCAAATAAAAGGGAAGAAAAAAAAAGACGAAAACACAAATCGCAAGTCGGTTTTTGGTTTTTAGAAAGCTTTATGCAATGCATGTCTTAGGGTGCCCCTCTTTTACGAGGGAAGCTAAGCATGATGCATTGGCTCGCGTTTGGAGATAGAGGATTGCCCCTGTATGTAGATGCTTTACCATCAGCTGGGAACCTTTCCTTCATTCATGCATTTATTCACTCACTCATTCACGGGAAGTGAAGAAATACATTTTAACTTCGGGTTTAATATACAAAAGAATTGAAATACATTTTAAACAGGGGAAGAGGGAACATGTTCCCTTGGGGGTTCCACCTATCTAATTTTACAAAGGACACCCTAAACTACTCTCGAGTCTTCAAATTCGCCTTCGTTGGATTTAATGTCGAGGAGGTCGCTGAGAGACCTTGTTGATCAGTTGCCCCTTGTCTTCTTGACAATCCCATCTCTGTGAGCATAGAGGGATTGGGGCCCCTCTTATGAAATGAATTAGTATGCATGCCATGAGTCCTCAGGGTTACGTGGGAACCATTGGGGTTTGGGTAGGATTAATGCAAGGGAGAGTGAACTTGGTGTCACTCTCAATGGGTTAATCATATGTATGAGGATGCAATGACTTGAGCTACTTGGAACTCTTGTCTTAACATGAGATGTTGAATGCATGGATATGGATATGCAAAGAGTATAAGGAGAGAGAATGCAATAGCAAGATAAACGTGCATGCATGAGCAGTTAAACAAGCATTATAACAGTATGAATACAGTCAGTATAACAGCAGGAATAGACAGGTATAAATGAAAGTAAGAGCAGTCGCCCTTTCCTTCATGGTTTTGGAAAACGGTGCACGTGTCTTAAAACTGGCAGAGGTTCGGCTATACGTGGTGTCTATATGAGCATAAGGTTGAGGGTTAACTAATGTGTCCTAAAAAAGCTCGGTCCCCAGATCTTGAAACCTAAGCCCACTCCCCAAGGTGGTGCCATGATCGGTTGGTGATCCGAGCGGGGGAACCATCAAAAGGCTGTAGGCGAAGAAACTAACACAGCATCTTGCCCACAACCAACATTCCGTTCCCCCTTTCTAACTAGAAAGGACATATCAGGGAAAATGCAAGTATGCAGAATGTAGTTGCACATGCAGTGTGTGTATGATTTTTGAAAGCAGAGGAAAGAGCCCAACAACTCCCATTCATCCTGTTCATCACATTCAATGCATGGCAGTTAATAAAATTTAAACAAAATGTGTACCTACAAAACAAAGATGCAAGAGTTAGTATGTGGATGGCAAACTTAATACAAGATATTATGAATAAATGCATGTTTTTTTAAAACAATTTTTAAAATGTGGTTTTGAAAATTTAAAGTGAATAGGATTGAACAAGTTAATTGAAGACTCTACATGGGTGAAGGGTAAAAGACATGACTAACGGCTTAACTCTCTAAGTGTTCCCCAAGGAGTAGCCAACTGTCGCGCCTAGATTTTTTACACTCGAGGAATACACACACAAGCGAGAAAAACACTGTACTCTCTCGTTAGAATTCACCCTCCCAGAAGAATGAGTGCGACTAGGTTTGAATTGAAAATAGATTTGAATAAAGGGTTTTTGAAAAACATTTGGAGTCGCCACCTAACTTGATTAAGGTGAGTTAGGTCACCTAAAAACGAAGCATAATCCGAAGACTACACTTAGGATTTTTTAAAACGATTTTGAAAATACCTCTTCAAGAGAAGGTTTTTAAGAAAATGGGTTGTTTGGCAACCTTTAGAATACATTTAAGCTCTTTTTGAAAAATAACTTCGTTTTTGGTCTTTGAAATCAGTGATCCTAGGTTTGGAGGTTGGTTACGTGTAGGAAACACGCACTAAACCATCACCCTACCCCGCCCTTACGGTACCTACATGTCCATTTACCCTAGATTCACCTATGAGAGTCTTCAACTAACAAATGTCCAATCCTATTTACTTTAGAAAAGAATTTTGAAAAGAAATGGACATGATGTATGATATGCAAGTGCAAGAAGAAGATTTGATTTGAAAATTGATTTCGAAAAGAAATTGATTTGATTTAGAATAGATTTGAAAAGATAGATTTGAAATTGGAAAGTTTTAGAATTTGGAAATTGAGATTTGAAAATAGATTTTTGGAATTGGAAATTGGAAATAGAACATAGAATTGGAAACTTGAAGAAGATTGTAGAATTGGAGATTTGAAAGAAGTTGTAGAATTAGATATTTGAAAAATGTTGTGACTGCACCCATGAAGGTTGCCTATGTATCCTTTTGGAGGAATTAGGTCAGTCGTAGTTCAGACAAGATTCCGATAGAAAATAGAAGGTTGGATTGGAAGAAAGAGATTTTGATTGAAAAATGAATTTGATTTGAACTTAGAATAGAAAATTGAAGATTGGAATTTAAAATTTTGGAATTGAAAAGGTTGGATTTTGATTTGAAAAAATAGAACTTGGAAGAAAGATTTAGACTTGTTTTGGAAAGATGGAGGTTTAAGAAACCTAAACTTAGAAAAGAGAGAAGACTTAAGAAAACATTTGACTTAGAAGGGTTTAAGAAAGATTCGACTTGACTCAAAAGAGTTTTAGGAAAGATTAGATTTAGGAAAGGTTTGAATTAGGAAAGTTTTGAAAAAGGGAAGGTTTCACTTTAGGAAAATTTTGATTTAGGAAAGTTTTAACTTAAGAAAGTTTCGAATTTAGAAATTTTTCGAAATAGGATAGTTTTGAATTTGGAATGGCTTGAAATAGGGAAGTTTCGAAAGCAAGAAAGTTTTGAGTTTAGAAAGTTTTTTGGAATGGTTTGAAATAGGGACATTTCGAAAGCAAGAAAGTTTTGAGTTTAGAAAGTTTTAGATTTGGAAAGATTTGAAATTTAGAAAGTTTAGGGTTTAGAAAGATTGGGAGTTTAGAAAGATTTAATTTAAGAAAGTTTTGAATTTTAGAAAGTTTTGGATTTGGAAATATTTGAAATTTAGGAAGTTTAGGATTTAGAAATATTCAAAGTTTGAGTTTTAGAAATTCTTGAAATTAGGAAAGGTTTTGAGTTTAAGAAAGGTTTGAAAACTTAGATTTAGAAAGTTAAAATTTGAAAAGGAGTAGAATTAGGAATGGGTTGAATTGGGAAAGATTTGGATTTTGAGTTTTAAAATTTAGGAAAGATTTTTATGTTCAAGGTTTAGAAACTTAAGATTTAGGAAAGTAGAAGATTAGGAAGGAGTTGAATTAGGAAAGATTTGGAATAGGAAGGGTTAAGATTCTTATTTCCTAAAACAAGGGATTGAATTTTGTTTCTAAAAAGAGATATTTTGATTTTGTTTCCAAAAATGAAGGATAAAATCTAGTTTCCTAAACGGGAGATTGGATTTGGTGTCCTAAAGGGAAGATTGGATTTGGGCAAAGATTTGGAAAGGAAAATTTTAGAAACCCTAAATTTAGAATACTATAGTTTTGACGTATAAAATAGGTTTTGGAAATATATAGTTTGGATATGAAAAGGGAGATTTTAGAAACCTAGGTTTTAAGGCAAGTTTGAAAATCATATTTTTGGGAAGGAAAATTAGGGTTTCCTAATTGTGGTTCTAGGGCTTGGCTTGGGCACCAAGAAAAGGAATTTTTGGAAGGTGTGTTTTTGGAAACGAAGATTTTGGAGGAAGATTCTAAAGAGGAGTTTTTAGAAAATGTGTTTTGAAAAGAATTTTAGGAAGGAAGTTTTTGGAAAGTAAAACTTTGAGAGAGTTTTGAAACAAGATTTTGGAAGAAGCTTTTTGGAAAGAGTTTGTAGGAAAGTGAATTTTGAGGAAAATGTTTTGGAAAGGAGTTCGAAAAGAGAAGTTTTGAAAAATAGATTTTTGAAGAGAGTTTTTAGAAAACAATTTTGGAAAGGAATTTAAAGAGAGTTTATGGAAAGTATGTTGGAAAAGAGATTTTTAGGAGGAGACTTTTGAAAAGAGAGCTTTTTCGAAAGTATATAAATGTCTCACTTTCCTAAAACGATTCTAACCATAAGAAGGTTAGAACCACTTTAAGAAAGTGGTTTTGAAAACAACAAGGAGTTAAAAATATGGACCATATTGATCACTTTAAATGTAACACTTTTCTAAAGCAATCCTAGCCATGGAAAAGCTAAAATCACCTTAGTATTGTGATTTTGAAAACAAGTTTTGAAAAGAAGACTTTGATGCAATTTTGAAAACAAGTTTAATGTAAGCTTTGAAAACGAGTTTGAAAACGATTTTTGGAAGAATGCAAGATATGATATGCACAATGTAAATTGGGGTCGTGAACATACAAGGTTAAGGCTTCACCACATAATCAAGGGGGGCCGAGCCCACGCGGTCTCCGGTTAGACTAAAAGAAAATGCTTGACACGGTAACTTTCAAGAGCCTAATCCTACACATGAACCGGAAATTCCCTTGTTTCAAGCATGCAAAGAAAGGGGGGAAGAAGATGGGGGATTAAAATAGAGGAAAACCCAAGTGGGTTAGGAGGGAGAAGAGAGAGGGGGAAGTGCAGAAACTTAAAGAGAAAACCTACCTTATCTTGTTTATTTCACTTTGCTTTGTGCGCCTTGCTTTTCTTGCTTTTCTTCAGTCTTCGCTTCAGTCTTCGAGGGCTTGTCTTTGATCATCAAAGCTTATAGTTGCAGCAATCCAAGTCTTCAATGGAGGGTTGGAGGCTAGTGTATAAGTGTATAGGAGTGTATATGAGTGTATAGGAGGCTAGGGTTTGTGTATGGTGGCTAGGGTTTGGAAAACCTAGAGAAGCGAGGGTTTAGGGAGGCTACGAGCTCTGTATATCGAATATTAGGGTTTTTAGATTGAGTTTACGGACCTCTTTCATGCTTGAGGAGACTCTGTATTTGTAGAGATGGAATAGACTTGGCGCCTGTTGTAGTGGCGCTAGGCTAAATTTCCTCTTGGAGCCACTAGGAGTGGCGCCAGGCCATTTCTTAGCTTTGCGCCACTACTAGTGGTGCCAGCCAGTTAGGAAAGTTTTAAGGTCGGCAAGCAACGTATCTTGAGACGATTTGGGCACCTGTACTAGTGACTACCATACAATTTTTAGCCTGGCTTCACTAGGAGTGACTCTGAAAAGTCCAGAAAGGATTTAAGGGACCGGGATTGGCTCGGAAGGCTGGAAAAGGGCAGGAACACTTAAAATAGTGTCCTGGAGGTATTTGACTTGAAAAATGAGGATAGGATGTGTCGGAGGGGTTGACTGGACCATTAGAGGCAAAACGGTCAACTGGGCCGAAAAGCTACCGAGATGGACTCAGAACACCTTGGAAGAAGATTCAAGATTTGGAAACATTATTCAGAATGTTCCCAATGGTTTCCGGTTTGATAACCAGAGCCGGTGTGG
This sequence comes from Euryodendron excelsum, assembly GCA_033060915.1. NCBI lineage: Eukaryota > Viridiplantae > Streptophyta > Magnoliopsida > Ericales > Pentaphylacaceae > Euryodendron > Euryodendron excelsum. Next base: position 10,481,896 of record CM065384.1, on the reverse strand, counting down.
TCGGAAAAGGCAATCGGCCCATTAAGGGCAAAACGGTCATTTTACACCGGGTTTACTAGAACTGACTTGGAATGATCCTAAAAGATAAAAGAAGGTTGAGAATACTATAAGAAGCATTCTCGGGAGATTACCGGTTTGATACCCAGACCTAGTATGGTCAGAAAAAGGCGACCGGCCCACTAGGGGCAAAACGGTCATTTTGCATCTGGTTTGCCAGAAATGACTCGGAATGATCCGGAAAGATAATAGAAGGTTGAGAACACTATAAGAAGCACTCTCCGAAGGTTACCGATTTGATATGCAGAGCCGGTGTGCTCCCCGGGACATTCAGATGCCTAGGGGCAGAATGGTCATATTGACCGGACAGTCTCGAAATTGGCCCGAAACTGACTAGAAGGCACCTAATCATGCTGGATTGCTTTTAAGATAATCTTGGGAGGGTGGACTTACCATTATAAGGACTCAGGTGTGTTCTTGAGAAATGTGCCAAAAAATGGCCCTAGGGGCAATTTGGTCATTTTCATCGAAGTGGACTAGCAGGCACTGGTGTTGACCTGGGTTTTGAGTGTTTTCGCCACTCTGATGGCGGTCTCATGACACAGGGGTTTGTTGGCAATTCCCTATATCGACCTGCTTGTGAGTATTTTCACTACTTTGACGGTTGCGATGTTTGCGAGTATTTCCGCTATTCTGACGATTCACGATCATTCCCAAAACTGCCTGATCTCAGAAAGCTGTTAAAGGGAATTAACGCCTGAGAAGTCAACTTTCTCGAAAGGCCTGCCAAAGCGGACATTTCTATATTGGTGGGCTAGCAGGTGCCAAAGGTGGACCGTTCTACCATCTAGGGGACTTGGTGTCTCGTCCCGATCGACAGGTTTAAAGGGACTTACCGTTCCGAAGAGATTTTTTTTGGAAAACGTGCCGGCTTGGAAAGAATTACCGTCTCGAGGAATCAATTGTCTTAAGAGAGGGATTGGAATCGGAATTGGACTTAGAAATGGGACTTACCATCTTCGGAAAGACGTGCCCATTGGATTTGGAAAAGGGACTTACCGTCTTCGGAAAGATGTGCCTATTAGAATGGGAAAGAGGACTTAGTGTCTTCGGAAAGACATGCCTAATGGAATTGGAAAGGGGATTTATCGTCTTCAAAAAGACGTGGCTGATTTGAAATTGGAAAGGGGACTTACCGCCTTCAGAAAGACGTGCCTAATTTGGAATTGGACCAAATGATGCCCCTAGGGGCATTTTGGTTATTTTGCCTTTATTTGGGCCTGGTGGGGCCCGCAAAGCGATGAATAGATAGGATTAGACTTGAAAAATTGATTTGACTCAAAATACGCCCATATTGACTTAAACATAAGTCTGGATGGACTGGAGACCGCCGAGCAGTCAATAATGGGGTGCTTACACCCACCAGGCCCAAATAGATGCAAAATGACCAAAATGCCCTTATGGGCGTTGTTCGGTCCGATTTCAAATCAGGCATGTCTTTTCGAAGACAGTAAGTCCCCTTTCCTATTCCCATTGGCATGTCTTTCTAAAGATGGTAAGTCTCATTTCCTATTCTGATAGGCGCGTCTTTTCGAAGACGGTAAGTCCCCTTTCCAATTCCAATAGGCACGTCATTCCGAAGGCAGTAAGTCCCCTTTTCTGATTCCAATTCCAATCCCTCTCTTGAGAAAGTTGATTCCTCGAGACGGTAAGTCTATTCTGCCTGGCATGTTTTTCAAAGAAAGTTTCTTAGGAACGGTAAGTCCCTTCAAACTAGCCGACCGGGACAAGACCCCAAGTCCCCGAGATGGTAGAACGGTTCACCTTTGGCCCCTGCTAGCCCGCCAATGCAGAAATGTCTGTTTCGGCATGCCTTCCGAGAAAGTTGACTTCTCAGGCGCTAAGTCCCTTTAGCAGCTTCCCGAGATCAGGTAATTTTGAGAATGATCACGAACCGTTAAAGTAGCGAAAATACTCGCAAACAGGTCGATATAGGGAATTGCCAACAAACCCCTGTATCATGAGACTGCCGTCAGAGTGACGAAAACACTCAAAACTCAAGTCAACACCAATGCCTGCTAGTCCACTTCAGTAAAAAATGACCAAACTACCCCTAGGGCCATTTTCGGCACGTTTCTCGAGAACACACCTAAGTCCTCAAAATGATAAGTCCACCCTTCCAAGATTGTCTTAAAAGCAATCTGGCATGATTAGGTGCCTTCTAGTTAGTTTCGGGCCAATTTTGAGACTTTTCGGTCAAGATGACCATTTTGTCCATAGGCATCTGAATGCCCCGGGGACCATACCGACTCTGGGTATCAAACTGGTAACCTCCCGAGAATGCTTTTTGTAGTATTCCCGACCTTTCTTTATCTTTCTGGATCATTTCGAGTACGTTCCGGTAAACCCGGTGCAAAATGACCATTTTGCCCCGGATGGGTCGATCGCCTTTTCAGGTCCCGCCGGCTCTAGATATCAAACTGGTAACCTCCTGGGACATTCTAAATAACATTCCCAAACCTCGAGTCTTCTTCCGATATATTCTGAGTCCATCCCGGTAGTTTTCTGATCCAGTTGATTGTTTTGCCCCTAATGGCCCAGTCAACCCTTCCACCACATCTTGTTATCCTTTTTCAAGTCCATTACCTCTAGGACCCTATTCTAAAGGTTCCTGACCTTTTTTGGCCTTTTAGGCCATTCCTGTTCCCTTAAATCCTTCCTAGACCTTCTGGAGTCACTCCTAGTGAAGCTAGGTTAAAATTTGCATGGTAGCCACTAGTACAGGCACCCAAATTTTCTCAAGATACGTTGCTTTCCGACCTTAAAAATTTCTTAACTGGCTGGTGCCACTACTAGTGGCGCCAATGAAAACTTTGGCCTGGCGCCACTACAACAGGCGCCAGGTCTATCCTCTCTCTATAAATACAAAGCCTCCTCCAGCGTGAAAGTGGTCCGTAAACTCAGTCTAAAAACCCTACTAATCGATATACAAAGCTCGTAGCCTCCCAAAATCCTAGTCTCCTTTAGGTTTTCCAAACCCTAGCCTCCATACACAAACCCTAGCCTCCTATGTCACGCCCAGATTTTTCGCACTCGAGGAATACTCACCCAAGCGAGAAAAATGTTGTACTCTTTCGTTAGAACTCACCCTCCTAGAAGAATGAGTGCGACTAGGTTTGAATTGAAAAATTGGTTTGAAATAAAGGGCCTTTGAAAAAGATTCGGAGTCGCCACCTAACTTGATTAAGGTGAGTTAGGTCACCTAAAAACTAAGCATAATCCGAAGACTACACTTAGGGTTTTGGAAAACGATTTTGAAAATATCTCCTCGAGGGAGGGTTTTTTAGGAAAACAGGTTGTTTGGCAACCTTTGGAAAACATTTAGCCCTTTTTTAGAAAAATAACTCCTTTTGGTCTTTGAAAACAGTGATCTAAGTTCGGAGGTTGGTTACGTGTAGGGAAAACGCACTAAGCTATCACCCTACCCCGCCCTTTCGGTACCTACATGTCAATCTACCCTAGATTCACCCATGAGAGTCTTTAACTAACTATAATTCAACCCTATTCACTTTAGAAAAATAATGTTTGAAACGAAACTAATATGATGCATGATATGCACGTGCAAGATGAGAGAATTGGAAAATAGAAATTGATTTGAAAAGAAATTGATTTGATTTGAAAATAGATTTGAAGAGATGTAATTGAAGTTGGAAAGTTTGAAAATTTGAAAATAGAAATTCGAAGTTTGAAAGTAGATTGGAATTTGAGATTTGAAAAGATTTTGAAAACCGCACCCATGAGGGTGGAATTGAAAGTTTGAAAAGTATTGTGACCACACCTATGAAGGTTGCCTACGTATCCCTTTGGGGGAATCAGGTCAGTCGTAGTTCGGACCGGAGTCCGATTGAAAAGAGATTGATTTGAAGAGAGAGATTGGATTGGAAGAAGGAGATTGAATTGAAAACTGGATTTGATTTGAGATTAGAAGAGGAGATTGGAAATTGAAATTGAGAAGATTGGACTTGCTTTGGAAATATGGATCTTGGAAAGGCTTGGTTGTGGAAAGATGGAGGTTTAGGAAACCTAGACTTAGGAAAGATAGGAGACCTAGGAAAGACTCAAGAGTTTAAGAAAGATTCGATTTTAGGAGATGTTCGAATTAGGAAAGGTCCGATTTAAGAAAGTTTCGAAATAGGAAAGTTTCATTTTTGGAAAGTTTTCGAATTAGGGAAGTTTTGAATTTAGGAAAGTTTTGAATTTAAGAAAGTTTGGAAATTGGAAAGTTTTGAAAATTGGAAAGAATTGGGAAGTTTCGTTTTGGGAAAGGTTTGAAAAAGGAAAGTTTTCAATTTAGGAAATGTTTGAATTAAGAAAGTCTTAAATTAAGAAAGTTTTGAGTTTAGAAAAGTTTTAGACTTGAAAAGATTTTGAAGTTTTGGAAAGTTTAGAATTTAGAAAGTTTTTAGGTTTAGAAAGATTTAACTTAAGAAGGTTTCAAATTTAGAAAGTTTTGAATTTGAAAGATTTGAAATTTAGAAAGTTTAAGATTTAGAAAGCTTTTGAGTTTGAGTTTTCAGAAAATCTTGAAATTAGGAAAGGTTTGAGTTTAGAAAAGATTTGAAAGCTTGGATTTGAAAAGGATTTTGAAAAAGGGGGTAGAATTAGGAAAGGGTTGAATTAGTAAAGATTTGAAAATTGAGTTTTAAAATTTAAGAAAGATTTTTATGTTCAAGTTTTGGAAACTTAAGATTTAGGAAAGTGGAAGTTTAGGAAGGATTTGAATTAAGAAAGAGTTGGATTTTGAAATTTAAGGAAAGATTTAGAGTTTAGGTTTAGGAAACTTATGGTTTAGGAAGGAATCGAATTAGGAAAGGTTTGAATTAAGAAGAGATTGGATTTGGTTTCTTAAAAGAAAAGATTTGATTTTGTTTCCAAAAACAGAGGACGGGATCTAGTTTGGAGATTTGATTCGGTTTCCTAAAGGGAAGGTAAGATTTGGCTAGGATTTGGAAAGGAGATTCTAGAAACCCTAGTTTTGAAAAATTATAGTTTTGACGTAGAAAATATGTTTTGGAAACATGTATAGTTTTGATGTAGAAAACAAAAGATTTTAGAAACCTAGGTTTGGGGTAAAGTTTGAAAACCATGTTTTTGGAAAGAAAATTTAGGGTTTCCTAATTGTGGGTTCTAGGGCTTGACTTGGGTTTCTAAGGAAAGAGTTTTTCAAAAGTGCATTTTTGGAAACGAAGGTTTTCTAGAAGGGAATCTTAGGGAGGAGTTTTTGGAAAGTGAATTTGGAGAGGGAGTTTTTGGAAAAAGATTTTAGGAAAGAGGGAGTTTTGGAAAGTGTGTTTTTAGAAACGTGTTTTTTGGAAAGAAGATCCTAGAGGAGAATTTCTAGAAGGGAGATTTTGGAAAAGAGAGTTTTTGGAAAGATTTTTAGGGAACGTTTTTAGAAAGTGAATTTTGAGCAAAAGATTTTGGAGAGGAGTTGAAAAAGGGGGTTTTGAAAAATAGATTTTGGAGGGGAGTTTTTTAAAACAATTTTGAAAATTAGAGTTTTAGGAAAGTATGTTGAAAAAAAAAAAGATTATTAGGAAGAGATTTTTAAATAGAGTTTTTAGAAGGTGTAAAAATATCTCACTTTCCTAAAGCAGTTCTAACCATAAGAGGGCTAGAACCACTTTAAGAAAGTGGTTTTGAAAACAAGGTTTGAAAATATAAACCAAAAGGCCACTTTTAATATAACACTTTCCTAAAACAATCCTAGCCATGGAAAGGCCAGAATCACCCTAGAATTGTGGTTTTGAAAACAAGTTTTTGAAAAAGAGATTTTGATGCCATTTTGAAAACAAGTTTAAAAACGTTTTGAAAAACAACTTTGAAAACGGTTTTTGGAAGATGCAAGACTATGATATGCACAATGCAATTTGGGGGTCGTGAACATACAAGGCTAAGGCTTCACCACATAATCAAGGGGGCCAGACCCATGTGGTCTTTGGTTAGACTAGAAGAAAGCCCCCGACACGGTGACTCTCTAATAGTCTAATCCTACACACAGACTGAGAGTCCCCTTGTTTCAAGCATGCAAAGAAAGGGGGGTAAAGAGATGGGGGATTAAAATAGAGAAAACCCAAGTGGGTTGGAGAGAGAAGAGAGAGGGGGGAAGTGCAGAAAATTAAAGAGAAAGCCTACCTTGTATCTTCTTTAATTTGCGCGCCTTGCTTGTCTTCGGTCTTCGCTCTTCGTCTTGATCTTTTTCTTCAACCTTCAAGGGTTGTCTTCAAGCTTTAGATGGCAGCTCTTCCGATCTTCAAAGGATGGTTGAAGGCTAGGGTATGAGTGTATGGGGGTGTGTATGAGTGTATAGGAGGCTAGGGTTTATGTATGGTGGCTAGGGTTTGGGAAAACCTAGGGAGGCTAGGGTTTATGAGGGCTTGAGCTCTGTATATCAAAATATAGGATTCTTAGGTTAAGTTTGAAGACCCCTTTCATGTTGAACGAGGCTCTGTATTTATAGAAGTTGGACAAGCCTGGCGCCTGTTGCAGTGGCGCCAGGGCAAAATTTACACTGGCCCACTAGGAGTGGCGCCAGCCAATTAGGAAATATTTAAGGTCGGCAAGCAACGTATCTTTGACTAGATTTGGGCGCCTGTACTAGTGACTACCATGTAAACTTTAGCCTAGCTTCATTAGGAGTGACTCCGGAAAGTCCGGGAATGATTTGAAGAAGCAGGGAATGACCCGGAAGGCCAGAAGGGAGCATGAACACTTAAGACAGTGTCCTGGAGGGATTTGACTTGGAAAGTGAGGATAAGATGGGTCGGAAAGGTTGACCGGGGCTTTAGGGGCAAAACGGTCAATCGGGCCGAAAAACTGCCGGGGCGAACCCGGATTGTCCCGGAAAAAGACTTGGGATCTGGAAACATTATTTAGAATGTTCCCAGAGGTTGCCGGTTTGATTCCCAGAGCCGGCGTGGTCGGAAAAGGAGACCGGCCCACTAGGGGCAAAACGGTCATTTTGTACCGGGTTTGCCGGAACTGACTCGAAATGATCCAGAAAGGTAAAGGAAGGTTGAGAATACTCTAAAAAGTATTCTCGGGACATTACCGGTTTGATACCCGAAGCCGGTGTGGTAGAAGAAGGAGACCGACCCTCCAAGGGCAAAACGGCCATTTTGTACCGGGTTGGCCGGAACTGACTCGGAATGATCCGGAAAGGTAAAGGAAGGTTGAGAATACTCTAAAAATTATTCTCGGGACATTACCGGTTTGATACCCAAAGCCAGTGTGGTCGAAGAAGGAGACCGGCCCTCTAGGGGCAAAGCGGTCATTTTGTATAGGGTTGGCCGGAACTGACTCGGAATGATCCGGAAAGATAATGGAAGGTTGAGAATACTATAAAAAGTATTCTCGGGACATTACCAGTTTGATACCCAGAGCCAATGTGGTTCCCGAGGCGTTCGGATGCCTAGGGGCAAAATGGTCATCTTGACCGAAAAGTCTCGGAAAAGGTCCTAAGGGTTGTTTGATCATTTTCCACCGAAGTGGGCTAACAGCCACTGGTGTTGACCTAGGTTTTAAGTGTTTCCGCCACTCTCACGGTGTGAGTATTTCCGCTACTCGGATGGGGTTTGATGATTTGTGAGTATTTTCGCTACTCGGACGGGGTTGATGATTTGTGAGTATTTCCGCTACTCGGACGGGGTTGAGTATTTCTGCTACTCTAACGGGTTTGTGAGTATTTTCGCTACTCTAACGGTTCTGTAAGTATTTCCGCTACTCTAACGGTTCTGTGAGTACTTCCGCTACTCTAACGGTTTTGTGAGTAGTTTTGCTGCTCGGATCGTCTCGAGGAATAAACTGTCTCGAGAGAGGGATTGGAAAGGGGTCTTACCGTCTCCGAAGAGACGTGCCTGGATTGGAACCGTCTCAAGGAATAAACTGTCTCGAGACTGGGATTGGAAAGGGGTCTTACCGTCTCCGAAGAGACGTGCCTGGATTATGAGTGTTTTCGCCACTCTAACGGTTTTGTGAGTATTTCCGCTACTCTAATGGTTTGGTGAGTAGTTTTGTTACTCAGATCGTCTCGAGGAATAAATTGTCTCAAGAGAGGGATTGGAAAGGGGTCTTATCGTCTCCGACGAGATGTGCCTGGATTGAAACCGTCTCGAGGAATAAACTGTCTCGAGAGTGGGAGTGGAAAGGGGTCTTACCGTCTCCGAAGAGACGTGCCTGGATTGTGAGTGTTTCCGCCACTCTAACGGTTTTGTGAGTACTTCCGCTACTCTAACGGTTTTGTGAGTGTTTCCGTCACTCTAACTGTTTTGTGAGTAGTTTTGCTACTTGGACTGTCTCGAGGAATAAACTGTCTCGAAAGAGGGATTGGAATTGGAATAAGAAAGGACAATGCCCCTAAGGGCATTTTGGTCATTTTGCCTCTATTTGGGCCTGACAGGCCCGCGAAGCGATGGAAAGACGGAATTTGGACCTAGAGGATTGGTTTCGATTGGAATATGCCCACTATGACTTGAAAACAAGTCTGGACGGAGTGTAGACTGCTGAGCGGTCAAAAATGGGGTGCTTACAGCTGCCCCTCTTTTTCTGTCTTTGCTTGTCAAAGACAGAAAACGATAAGAGTAAGAGTCCCATGTTGACCGCGAGGCAGCCGGAGGGACGGACGTTGAAAACCTTTCGACAACGGGGTTCGAAAACGAATAACGGGCCAAAAAGGCCTTCAAAAACTAGTTTTGGCGGAAAAAGGGCAGAGCTGCCTAGAAATTGGAGGGAATTCATTTTGACCTAAGACTTGAGTTTTGAAATCTTGTTGGACAGAAAACTTAGAAAGATTTTGGAAAATAGCATTTTAGGAGACATTTTGGTGGTAAGAATTTAAGAACTCTTTCGAATTTGAAAAATTTTAAGATTGACAAGGATTTAAGATAGAAAACTTCAGAACTTGATAGAAATTTTGGAAGGAAGAATTTTTTGAGTGAAACCCTGAAAATTTTTAAGGATTTATTTTGTCTAAGACTCTTTTGAAAGAAAAGTTTGGGGGGGCCAGGATTTGGAAAGGGATTTTCTTGAAGAACTGAATCAGAGAAACTTGGAGATGGATTGAAAAAAATTTAGATATGATTTTGAAAATGATTTTTGACCTTGATTTTCGAAGTAGAATTTGATTTTAAGAAGTGATTTTGAAAAAGAACTTTTGGAAAACAGAATCAGAAAACCTTTTGAAAACTAACTTTGGAAAGGAAATTTTAGAAGAAAGAATTTTTGAAAACTTTTGGAGGATAATAATAAGAAACCATTGGGAAACTGATTTTTGAAAAGAACTTTTTGAAGAGAAAAAGTCAAGAAACTTTTCGAAAAATTTTTAAAGAACCTTTGATAGTTGATTTTAGAAAAGAAACTTTGAATGAAAAGTTTAAGAAACTTTTAGGTTGGTCTGAATAGGATGTATATGGAAGTTGTGTCCTTCATTTTTATTTTATGTTTCACCTTTGGTTATTATCATTATTATTTCTTTGTTACTTTTATTTCTTTATCTTTTGAACTGCATATATCGAATTCTAATACCTCTTACCTTTCAGGATGGCGGGCGCAGGCGATGAGGGTTCTGAGAAGAGTCACTGCTTCGGGAAGATGGCCCGAACAGATTCTTGTCGGCAGCTCTAGCCGCTCTAGGGGTAGTCAGCATTCTGCCAATCGAGCACCTTCTAGCTAGGGTGGGAAGGGGGAGTAGGCCTCCAATCGACCGCTTCCCTCCAGTTGAGCCAACCCTCGAGGATGAGATGGACATCGAGGTTTTCCACTTTTGACTTTTCGGATGGCCGACACTATTTTGAGCTAACTACGGGTTTGGTATGACAGGCATCCTTCAGATGAGCAAGACATTTTTGCTGGTCCTTTGGTTGCATGGCTTCTCTCCTGTTGGTGTAGCTTGCTTTCTGACAGTGGTTCCCACCTGACCTGCCTTTCTTCCATTTTGGGGAATGTGAGCTTGCCCCTACTCCCCATGAGTATGGTTTCCTCCTAGGTCTTTGGGATGGTTCAACTGACATTATGGGACCTACTTTTCTTGATGGTTGCATCATGATTGTTGCTCTTCAGCTTGGGCTCCATTTTGCAACCTTTTTCTTCTGATCCATGGCCCCAGTTTCCTTATGTCCCAATGAAGTTCTTGTTTCTCTCATTTTGAGTTTGCGACGGATAGGGGATTGGCATACTTCTCAAGATTGGTCAATCTCTCACATGGTGGCCCCAACTTTGCTCTTCTTCAGATTCTGGGTGTTTCTCCTCAAGGGAATGACGTGGTTGACCGCCAATTACTTGTACTGCTTGCCAGGATTCATAAGGGGCACCCATATGCTCCTATGGTTGTGGGACAGACCTTAGGGGGGGGGGGCGATGCTCATTGTTGGGGATGTGCTTTATTATTCCAGCTTTAGGTGATTGGACACTTATTCACTACCCCTCTTTCAAAGTCGTTTGATTGGGGAGGTCGAGGGTGGGTCATTGCCCCATTCTCTGTTTCTTGTTGGTCCCGAAAATCTGAGCTTTCTGAGGTGTGAGCTGGTACTGGAGATATCTGAGGGGTAGCTTTAGCTCCTTTTTATGTTTTTCTTTATTCCCTATTTCCAATTTGAGAGAAAGAGAAAGACATAGAGTGAGTTTTGTACAAAAACAGTTTAAGAATGCCCCGGTACGGGGTGAATGCATGTCATACTTTTTTTTTTTATTTTTATGAATTGAATGTGTGTCCTACTTTTTATGAATGCACAGGTTCACACAGAATTAGAATTGAATGCATGTTATACTTTTGGATAATGCGCATACATAAATAGAACTAAATGCAATGTTCCCCTTTTTTGGTGATAAATGCATAGATTTATGTAAGAATTGATTTAAATGCATAACCTACTTCCTTACAAATGAACAAGTTCATACAGGAACGCAGTTGAATGCATGGATAGATACACACTACACAAGAATCCAAATAGATGTACAGGTTATACATGTCATGGATGTATCAGTATTACATGTGTATAAACTATTTACAAAGAAAACCCCAGGATTGCCCCTTGGGCCCATACTCTCAGGATTCTGCCCCATTCAGTTTTGTCCCATTCATATCGGGGTGTGATAGTATTTGCACCATTCTCCAGGGATCTTGACCTTTTGGTTTGCTATCTTATCCCTACTTTCTACAAGGTTGCCGTTTGGGGTTTTTCTGATCTCACTTGGTTTTCTCTCTCAGATCTCCAAAATGCCACCATGGCTCGAGCGACAACTCGCATGCCTTTTGCAGAGCGATGAATAGCTAAGCCCTCAATCTAAGAAGACTTCGTTTAGGACAGTAATGTAGGCTGGGTTTTAGGGGTTGTAAGAAATAAAGGGATATTCAGGCTCAAAGGTCTTCTTTTAGTGGGTTGTTTAAACCGAAACCATCTAAGCACATTTTGGAGCATGAGATTGCCCCTTGCATTTCCTTCCAATTCTCTTTTCTCACCCTACTTGTCTTGGTATTGGTCAGTCTTATTTGGACTAAGCAATTTTCTCTGATCAGAGAGGACTTTAATTCGGACCGTAACGTAGGCTAGGTTAAGGGGTTTATGAATGAAAAGGATGTGCAAGCTTAAACTCGATGTTGTTTCTAGTAGGGTTTAGATCCACACCATCCTTAGTCGGTTTTCCAGCGCGGCTTCATCCCCTAATATCCTCCTCTAGCTTCAGTAACATGTCTGGCTCATTTAGATCAAGCAATCTTTCTCAATCAGAGTGGACTTTAGTAGGGTTGTAATGCAAGCCATAGGTTAGGGTTTAACAAGAAAGGGTAAAGGCTCAAACCTATTTCTTCTACTGGGTTTCTTTGTAACCTAGGATCACCATTAGATTTCCTTCTTGCTTTTGACCATATACTTCTCACGGTGAAAACGACTCTTTTCTTTCACCCTTTCCATGTGCTTTTTGAGGGAAACATGACTCCCTTCTCATTTGATCTTCTTATTATGCTTTTGAAGATAACTCAGTCATGGTTTTCTTCAGGCCTTTCTTTAGATAGATTTTTTTTTTTTTTTTTTTTTTTTGGCCTCTTGCCCCTTGGCAACTCCCTTTCTTTACCTTATCATTTCTTTTCTTTTATGGAACAACTAATTCTTCGATCCTTTTTCTTTAGACCTTTTCCTTGGCGGTTCAATCTACCCAATGTGGGCAGTGATCCCTAGGTTGGGTTTTTTCAGGAAAAGGATGGATGGCTCAACAGGTTTGGCAAGGGGTTTCTTTTGACTGTATGGGAAATGAAATGATGGCCTCTCTTCATTTTAAATAAGATTGCTTGATCCATAGAGCATTCACATTACTTCAATTTGATGTTCGATGACGTTCTCTGCCAGATCTTTTGCTGCCTGACTGCCCCAGTGTGGGGCGATGGTTTCAGATCAGGGTTGACAAAAAAAAAACTTTCGCTTCTGCGAGGCACTAGTGGTTTAAGCAAAAGGAATATTTTTGTGTATGGTAATAGAATTGAGGGCCTCTAATCATTTCAAATTGAATTGCTTAGTCCATAAAGCCTTTGTACAAAATTTAGACAATGTTTCTAAAAATGGTGTGTTTCTGCCAAATCAACTACTCTGTGCTTACCCCAATGTGGGGGATGATTTTTGGTTTGGGGACATCTAAATAAAAATCAGTTACGGCTCTAGTGGGCTGAACAAGGGGTAGTGTTTATTTAGGATAAATAGAACAATGGCTTCTTATCATTTCGAGGACTTGGCTGCCCATCGCTTAGCTAGGATATCACGCAAGAGTCGCCTTTTCAATGAACTCTATACCTTTTTTATGAGACTATCTCCTTCCTATCTCTCACTCTCTCTTTGTCTCTCAAAGGTTTTGACCCCCTTTTGAATGGGTTGCCTATGCTATCCCATCCTTTAAGTCGAGTCAGTACTGAATGGGAAAGAATCCTTAAAAGTAATATTCATCCACAAGAGTATGAGACAAAGGGGATAAACTAGAAACTATCCATTTTCATTTTTTTCCCTTTTTTTTTTTTTAAACATTATTATATGGCATGCAATATTTATTTAAATATATATATATATATATATGAGAACTAGAAAGGAAAAAGAAAATAGACAAATTTCATGAAAACCTCCCTTTTCTAGTGGACCTTTTGGTGAGAACCCTTAACCTTTAATAAGGTTCTGGAACTACATCAACCTCTTGGTGCTTTATTCATCAGGTGTATCGATGGAGGGCGAGTTCACGATATTTGTCATGCATTTGGAAGTTAGAGGATGCATTGTTGCAATGCACAGGTCTGACAAGACTTTGCAAATGGTGAGGTCCTCTTCTACATGGATAGTGATTGTCTTGGCATGGCGTGAGGGTAGTTGCATAGAGGTAATGTCTTGCGGATGGATGGTTAATTATTCCTTCATCTAGGTTCAGCCTACTTCAATAGTCGGGCTTATCCTTGCATGATTTTGAATTGGGCATGATACTAGAGGGGTTTCTATGAGTTCGGTTGTGCTCTTTGACCTGAAAAAGAAAAGAAAAACAAAATGTAGTTAGTATGTGGAGTTGGGGGTTCTATGCAATGCATGTCCTATGGAGGTCCCTTCCTTGAGGGAGTCTAGGAATGATGACAAGTCCATTTTGGAGGTGGGGTTTTGCCCCTATTATGTAATACAATACCTCTTCAGCATGGGCCAATTGATGTTTCCTTATTTGGGCAATCCCACCTCTATGGACTGAGAGAGATTTGTGCCTCTCTTGAGATATAATTCTATGCGTACCATAAATCCTTAGGGTTGAGGAACCCTTAGGAATTTTGGTAGGTTGATTAACATGAGATTGGATTGCTCCTTTCTCTCTACAGTTGATTAGATGCATGCGAATGAAATGACTTGAGTTTCCTGGAACTCTTGTCTTGGAATGGATGTGGATGCATGAGCAATAAAAGAAGTGAACATGTAAGCAATATGATGATAATAAGTGAATGATCGAGAAAACCCCTTTTCTTGTCTTGCTTTTGTCTTCGGTTCTCTTAGTACTTGGAGATGAGGAGGGGGAGGGTAGAAGACGAGAAACAAAAGAAGAAAAAGGAAGTTAGTGCCTTGATTTGGAAATTCTTATGCAATGCATGTCCTAGGGGTGCCCCTACTTGAGAGGGAAATTAAACATGATGTGTTTGCTCACTTTTGGAGATAGGGAGTTTGCCCCTGTATGCAGATACCTCACCGTCGAGCGGGAACCTTCATCCATTCATACAATCATCCATTCATTCATTCGTAGAAAAAAAATAAAGAAGTACATTGAACTTTGGGTTTAAGATACAAAAGAATTGAAATACATTTTAATAGGGGGAGGGGGAACATTTTCCTTTAGACTTCCACCTATCTACTTTTACAAAGGGAAAACTTAAACTACTCTTGAGTCTTCGGATCCGCCATCGTTGGATTTGATGTCGAGGAGGTCACTGAGAGACCTTGTTGATTGATTGCCCCTTGTCTTCTTGGCAACCCTATCTCCGTGAGCATAAAGGGATTGAGGCCCCTCTTATGGAATGAATCGAGATGCATGCAATGAGTCCTTAGGGTTACGTGGGAATCCTTAGGGTTTGGGTAGGTTTAATGCAAGGGAGAGTGACGTTGGTGTCACTCTCAATGGGTTGATCATATGCATGAGAATGCAGTGACTTGAGTTACTTGGAACTCTTGTCATGACATGGAATATTGAATGCATGAACATGAATATGCAAAAAGTATAAGGAGAGAAAGTACAATTGAAGTAAACATGCATGCATGAACAGTTAGACAGGCAGTATAAATACAAGCATTATAACAGCAAGAATAGATGAAAGTAAGAGCAGTCGCCCTTTCCTCCGTGATTTTGAAAACGGTGCTCGTCTCCTAAATCCGGCAGAGGTTCGGCTATGCATGGTGTCTATATGAGTATGAGGTTGAGGGTTGACTAATGCGTCCTAAAAAGGCTTGGTCCCCGGATCTTCAAACCTAGGCCCACTCCCCGAGGTGGTGCCATGATCGGTTGGTGATCCGAGCGGGGGAACCATCAAGAGGCCTTAGGCGAAGAAACTGACACAGCATCTTGCCCACAACCAATATACCATTCGCCCTTTCTAACTAGAAAGGACATATTAGGGTATGCAAGTATGCAGAATGCAAGTGCACATGCAGTGTGTGTGTAATTTTTTAAAAGTGGAGGAAAGGGCCCAACAACTCCCATTCATCTTGTACATCACATTCATGCAAAGCAGTTAATAAAATTTAAACATAAAGCGCACCTACAAAACAAAGATGCAAGTGTCAGTATGTGGATGACAAACATAATACAAGATAATATGAATAAATGCATGTTTGTTTGAAAACAATTTTAAAAATTTGGTTTTGAAGATTTAAAGTGAATAGGATTGAACCAAGTTAATTAAAGACTCTACAAGGGTAAAGGGTAAAGAGACAAGACTAATAGCCTAACCCTCTCAGTCTCCCCAGTGGAGTCGCCAGCTGTCGCGCCCAGATTTTTCGCATGCGAGGAATACTCACCCAAGCGGGAAAAATCCTGTACTCTCTCATTAGAACTCACCCTCCTAGAAGAATGAGTGCGACTAGGTTTGAATTGAAAAATTGGTTTGAAATAAAGGACCTTTGAAAAAGATTCAGAGTCGCCACCTAACTTGATTAAGGTGAGTTAGGTCACCTAAAAACTAAGCATAATCCGAAGACTACACTTAGGGTTTTGGAAAACGATTTTGAAAATATATCATCGAGGGAGGGTTTTTTAGGAAAACAGGTTGTTTGGCAACCTTTGGAAAACATTTAGCCCTTTTTTAGAAAAATAACTCCTTTTGGTCTTTGAAAACAGTGATCTAGGTTCGGAGGTTGGTTACGTGTAGGGAAAAGGCGCTAAGCTATCACCCTACCCCGCCCTTTCGGTACCTACATGTCAATCTACCCTAGATTCACCCATGAGAGTTTTTAACTAACTATAATTCAACCCTATTCACTTTAGAAAAACAATGTTTGAAACGAAACTAATATGATGCATGATATGCACGTGCAAGATGAGAAAATTGGAAAATAGAAATTGATTTGATTTGAAAATAGATTTGAAGAGATGTAATTGAAATTGGAAAGTTTAAAAATTTGAAAATAGAAATTGGAAGTTTGAAAGTAGATTGGAATTTGAGATTTGAAAAGATTTTGAAAACCGCACCCATGAGGGTGGAATTGAAAGTTTGAAAAGTATTGTGACCGCACCTATGAAGGTTGCCTACGTATCCCTTTAGGGGAATCAGGTCAGTCGTAGTTTGGACCGGAGTCCGATTGAAAAGAGATTGATTTGAAGAGAGAGATTGGATTGGAAGAAGGAGATTGAATTGAAAACTGGATTTGATTTGAGATTAGAAGAGGAGATTGGAAATTGAAATTGAGAAGATTGGACTTGCTTTGGAAATATGGATCTTGGAAAGGCTTGGTTGTGGAAAGATGGAGGTTTAGGAAACCTAAACTTAGGAAAGATAGGAGACCTAGGAAAGACTCAAGAGTTTAAGAAAGATTGGATTTTAGGAGATTTTCCAATTAGGAAAGGTCCGATTTAGAAAGTTTCGAAATAGGAAAGTTTCATTTTTGGAAAGTTTTCGAATTAGGGAAGTTTTGAATTTAGGAAAGTTTTGAATTTAAGAAAGTTTGGAAATTGGAAAGTTTTGAAAATTGGAAACAATTGGAAAGTTTCGTTTTGGGAAAGTTTTGAAAAAGGAAAGTTTTCAATTTAGGAAATGTTTGAATTAAGAAAGTCTTAAATTAAGAAAGTTTTGAGTTTAGAAAAGTTTTAGATTTGAAAAGATTTTGAAACTTTGGAAAGTTTAGAATTTAGAAAGTTTTTAGGTTTAGAAAGATTTAACTTAAGAAGGTTTCAAATTTAGAAAGTTTTGAATTTGGAAAGATTTGAAATTTAGAAAGTTTAAGATTTAGAAAGTTTTTGAGCTTGAGTTTTTAGAAAATCTTCATATTAGGAAAGGTTTGAGTTTAGGAAAGATTTGAAAGCTTGCATTTGAAAAGGATTTTGAAAAAGGGGGTAGAATTAGGAAAGGGTTGAATTAGTAAAGATTTGAAAATTGAGTTTTAAAATTTAGGAAAGATTTTTATGTTCAAGTTTTGGAAACTTAAGATATAGGAAAGTGGAAGTTTAGGAAGGATTTGAATTAAGAAAGAGTTGGATTTTGAAATTTAAGGAAAGATTTAGAGTTTAGGTTTAGGAAACTTATAGCTTAGGAAGGAATCGAATTAGGAAAGGTTTGGATTAAGAAGAGATTGGATTTGGTTTCTTAAAAGAAAAGATTTGATTTTGTTTCCAAAAACGGAGGACGGGATCTAGTTTCCTAAACGGGGAGATTTGATTCGGTTTCCTAAAGGGAAGGTAAGATTTGGCTAGGATTTGGAAAGGAGATTCTAGAAACCCTAGTTTTGAAAAATAATAGTTTTGACGTAGAAAATAGGTTTTGGAAACATGTATAGTTCTGATGTAGAAAACAAAAGATTTTAGAAACCTAGGTTTGGGGCAAAGTTTGAAAACTATGTTTTTGGGAAGAAAATTTAGGGTTTCCTAATTGTGGGTTCTAGGGCTTGACTTGGGTTTCTAAGGAAAGAGTTTTTGGAAAGTGCATTTTTGGAAATGAAGGTTTTCTAGAAGGGAATCTTGGGGAGGAGTGTTTGGAAAGTGAATTTGGAGAGGGAGTTTTTGGAAAAAGATTTTAGGAAAGAGGGAGTTTTGGAAAGTGTGTTTTTAGAAACGTGTTTTTTGGAAAGAAGATCCTAGAGGAGAATTTCTAGAAGGGAGATTTTGGAAAAGAGAGTTTTTGGAAAGATTTTTAGGGAACGTTTTTAGAAAGTGAATTTTGAGGAAAAGATTTTGGAGAGGAGTTGAAAAAAGGGGTTTTGAAAAATAGATTTTGGAGGGGAGTTTTTGAAAACAATTTTGGAAATGAGAGTTTTAGGAAAGTATGTTGAAACAAAAAAAAAAGATTTTTAGGAAGAGATTTTTAAAGAGAGTTTTTAGAAGGTGTAAAAACATCTCACTTTCCTAAAGCAGTTCTAACCATAAGAGGGCTAGAACCACTTTAAGAAAGTGGTTTTGAAAACAAGGTTTGAAAATATAGACCAAAAGGCTACTTTTAATATAACACTTTCCTAAAGCAATCCTAGCCATGGAAAGGCTAGAATCACCCTAGAATTGTGGTTTTGAAAACAAGTTTTTGAAAAAGAGATTTTGATGCCATTTTGAAAACAAGTTTAAAAACGTTTTGAAAAACAACTTTGAAAACGGTTTTTGGAAAATGCAAGACTATGATATGCACAATGCAATTTGGAGGTCGTGAACATACAAGGCTAAGGCTTCACCACATCATCAAGGGGGTCGGACCCACGTAGTCTTTGGTTAGACTAGAAGAAAGCCCCCGACACGGTAACTCTCTAATAGTCTAATCCTACACATGGACCGGGAGTCCCCTTGTTTCAAGCATGCAAAGAAAGGGGGGGGAAAGAGATGGGGGATTAAAATAGAGAAAACCCAAGTGGGTTGGAGAGAGAAGAGAGAGGGGGGAAGTGCAGAAAATTAAAGAGAAAGCCTACCTTGTATCTTCTTTAATTTGCGCGCCTTGCTTGTCTTCGGTCTTCGGTCTTCGTCTTGATCTTTTTCTTCAACCTTCAAGGGTTGTCTTCAAGCTTTAGATGGCAGCTCTTCCGATCTTCAAAGGATGGTTGAAGGCTAGGGTATGAGTGTATGGGGGTGTGTATGAGTGTATAGGAAGCTAGAGTTTATGTATGGTGGCTAGGGTTTGGGAAAACCTAGGGAGGCTAGGGTTTAGGAGGTGCTCGAGCTCTGTATATCGAAATATAGGATTCTTAGGTTAAGTTTGCAGACCCCTTTCACGTTGAACGAGGCTCTGTATTTATAGAAGTTGGACAAGCCTGGCGCCTGTTGCAGTGGCGCCAGGGCAAAATTTACACTGGCGCCACTAGGAGTGGCGCCAGGCCATTTTTTGGCTTGGCACCACTACTAGTGGCGCCAGCCAATTAGGAAAGATTTAAGCTCGGCAAGCAATGTATCTTTGACTAGATTTGGGCACCTGTACTAGTGACTACCATGTAAACTTTAGCCTAGCTTCACTAGGAGTGACTCCGGAAAGTCCGGGAATGATTTGAATGAGCCGGGAATGACCCGGAAGGCCGGAAGGGAGCAGGAATACTTAAAACAGTGTCCTAGATGTATTTGACTTGGAAAGTGATGATAAGGTGGGTCGAAAAGGTTGACCGGGCCTTTAGAGGCAAAATAGTCAATCAGGCCGGAAAACTGTCGAGGCAAACCCGGATTTTCTCGGAAAAAGACTTGGGATCTGGAAACATTATTTAGAATGTTCCCAGAGGTTGCCGGTTTGATTCCCAGAGCCGGCGTGGTCGGAAAAGGAGACAGGCCCACTAGGGGCAAAACGGTGATTTTGTACCGGGTTTGTCGGAACTGACTCGGAATGATCCGGAAAGGGAAAGGAAGGTTGAGAATACTCTAAAAAGTATTCTCGGGACATTACCAGTTTGATACCCAAAGCCGGTGTGGTCGAAGAAGGAGACCGGCCCTCTAGGGGCAAAACGGTCATTTTGTACCGAGTTGGCCGGAACTGACTCGGAATGATCCAGAAAGGTAAAGGAAAGTTGAGAATACTCTAAAAATTATTCTTGGGACATTACCGGTTTGATACCCAAAGCCGATGTGGTCGAAGAAGGAGACCGGCCCTCTAGGTGCAAAACGGTCATTTTGTAACGGGTTGGCCGGAACTGACTTGGAATGATCCGGAAAGGTAAAGGAAGGTTGAGAATACTATAAAAAGTATTCTCAGGACATTACCGGTTTGATACCCAAAGCCGGTGTGGTTCCCGGGGCGTTCGGATGCCTAGGGGCAAAATGGTCATCTTGACCGGAAAGTCTCGGAAAAGGTCCTAAGGGTAGTTTGGTCATTTTCCACCGAAGTGGGCTAACAGCCACTGGTGTTGACCTAGGTTTTGAGTGTTTCCGCCACTCTCACGGTGTGAGTATTTCCGCTACTCGGATGGGGTTTGATGATTGGTGAGTATTTCCGCTACTCGGACGGGGTTGATGATTTGTGAGTATTTCCGCTACTCGGACGGGGTTGATGATTTGTGAGTATTTCCGCTACTCGGACGGGGTTGAGTATTTCCGCTACTCGGACGGGGTTGAGTATTTCTGCTACTCTAACGGGTTTGTGAGTATTTCCGCTACTCTAACGGTTCTGTGAGTATTTCCGCTACTCTAACGGTTCTATGAGTATTTCCGCTATTCTAACGGTTTTGTGAGTACTTCCGCTACTCTAACGGTTTTGTGAGTAGTTTTGCTACTCGGACCGTCTCGAGGAATAAACTGTCTTGAGAGAGGGATTGGAAAGGGGTCTTACCGTCTCCGAAGAGACGTGCCTGGATTGGAACCATCTCGAGGAATAAACTGTCTCGAGAGTGGGATTGGAAAGGGGTCTTACCGTCTCCGAAGAGACGTGCCTGGATTGTGAGTGTTTCCGCCACTCTAACGGTTTTGTGAGTATTTCCGCTACTCTAACGGTTTGGTGAATAGTTTTGCTACTCAGACCGTCTCGAGGAATAAACTGTCTCGAGAGAGGGAATGGCAAGGGGTCTTACCGTCTCCGAAGAGATGTGCCTGGATTGAAACCGTCTCGAGGAATAAACTGTCTCGAGAGTGGGATTGGAAAGGGGTCTTACCGTCTCCGAAGAGACGTGCCTGGATTGTGAGTGTTTCCGCCACTCTAACGGTTTTGTGAGTACTTCCGCTACTCTAACGGTTTTGTGAGTGTTTCCGTCACTCTAACTGTTTTGTGAGTAGTTTTGCTACTCGGACCGTCTCGAGGAATAAACTGTCTCGAAAGAGGGATTGGAATTGGAATAAGAAAGGACAATGCCCCTAAGGGCATTTTGGTCATTTTGCCTCTATTTGGGCCTGACAGGCCCGCGAAGCGATGGAAAGACGGAATTTGGACCTAGAGGATTGGTTTCGATTGGAATATGCCCACTATGACTTGAAAACAAGTCTGGACGGAGTGTAGACTGCCGAGCGGTCAAAAATGGGGTGCTTACATCCTATACACTCATACACTAGCCTCAAACCCTCCATTAAAGGCTTGGATTGCTGCAACTACGAAGTTTTGAAGATCGAAGACAAACTCTTAAAGACTGAAGTGAAGACCGAAGTGAAGCAAGCAAAGCAAAGTGTCCAAAACTAAGCAAAATAAAGAAGACACAAGGTAGGCTTCTTATTTACGTTTACGCATCTTCCCCCTCTCTTCTCTCTCCTAACCCACTCGGGTTTCCTTCTATTTTAATTTCCTATATTCTACCCCCTTTCTTGCATGCTTGAAACAAGGGAATTCCCAGTCCATGTGTCGGATTAGACTATTGGAGAATCACCGTGTCGAGGGCTTTCTTTTAGTCTAACTGGAGACCACGTGGGTTTGGCCCCCTTGATTATGTGGTGAAGCCTTAACCTTGTATGTTCACGACCCCAATTTGCATTGTGCATATCATGATCTTGCATTATTTCAAAATTCGTTTTCAAACTTGTTTTCAAAAGCTTGCATTAAATTGTTTTCAGAACTTGCATCAAAATCTTCTTTTTCAAACCTTGTTTTCAAAATTACAATCCTAAGGTGATTCTAACCTTTCCATAGTTAGGGTCGCTTTAGAAAAGTGTTACATTTAAAGTGACCAATATGGTCCATATTTTCAAATCCTTGTTGTTTTCAAAACCACTATCCTAAAGTGTTTCTAATCTTCTTATGGTTAGAATTGCTTTAGGAAAGTGAGATATTTTATATATACTATCTTAAAAATCTCCTCCTAAAAATCTCTTCTCTAATATGCTTTCTAAAAACTCTCTTCAATCTCCTTTCCAAAGTTGTTTTCTAAAAACTTCCTCTAAAAATTTATTTTCCAAAACTCTTTTTCAAACTCCTTTCCAAAACGCTCTCTTCGAAATTCACTTTCTAAAAACGCTCCCTAGGTCTCCTTCTTGGAAAACTCTCTCCCTAAATCTCTTTCCTAAAAACTCTTTCCAATAATCTCCTCCAAAAATCCCCTTTCAAAAACTCTCTCTTTTCAATCTTTCTTTCTAAAAACTTCTCTCTAAGATTTCTTTCCAAAAATCTCCCTTTCCAAAAACTCACTTTTCAAAATCTCTTTTCTTAGAGCCCAAGTCAAGCTCTAGAGGCAACAATTAGGAAACCCTAATTTTCCTTCCCAAAAGCATGATTTCCAATCCCTTATTTTGGCCTCAAAACTTAGGTTTCCAAAACCTCTTGTTTTCTACATCAAAACTATATATATTTTCAAAACCTATTTTCTACATCAAAACTATAGTCTTCAAAATCTAGAGTTTCTAAAACTTTCCTTTTCAAATCCATGCCAAAATCCAATCTTTAGGAAACCAAATCCAATCTCCCATTTAGGAAATTAGATCCTATCTTACGTTTTTGGAAACAAAATCAAAACATCATTTTAGAAACAGAATCCAATCCCTTGTTTTAGGAAATAGGAATCTCAATCCTTCCTAATCTAAACCTTTCCTAATTCACATCCTTCCTAATCTCCTACCTTCCTAAACTTTTAGATATTTCCTTGAACTTTAAGCTTCTAAATCTTTCCTAATTCAACCATTTCCTAGTTCCATCCCTTTCCAAATCTTAACTTTCCAAATATAAATCTTCAAATCTTTCTTAAACTTAAAAATTTCCTAATTTTAAGAATTTCTAAAACTTTGAATCTTTCTAAACTTCCAAACTTTCTAAACTTCAAATCTTTCCAAATCTAAAACTTTCTAAATCCTAAACTTCCTAAATTCTAAACTTTCCAAACTTTCAAATCTTTTTTAAATTCTAAACTTTCATATTTCAAAAACTTTCCTAATTCAAAACTTTCCTAAAATGAAACTTTCCTAAATTCAAATTTTTCTAAATCCAATCTTTCTCCAATCTTCCAAGTTCAACGTTCGAATCAAATCTTTCTCTCAAGTCCCAATCCTATCTTTTTAAGTCTAGGTTTCCTAAATCTCTATCTTTCTAAATCAAAGTCCAATCTTTTCCATTTCAAATTCCAATCTTCTATTCTAAATTTAAATCAAATCCAAATTCCAATTCAATTTCTTTTTCCAATCAAACCTTCTATTTTCTATCAGACTCTTGTCCGAACTACGACTGACTTGATTCCTCCAAAAGGATACATAGGCAACCCTCATGGGTGCGGTCACAACCTTTTCAAATCTCCAATTCCATAATCTATTTCAAACTTTCAATTCTAAATTTCTATTTCCAAATCTCTATTTCCAATTTCTTAAACTTTCCAATTTCGAATCTATCTTTTCAAATTTCTTTTTATTTCAAAACAATTTCTTTCCAAATCTATTTTCCAACTCTCTCTCTCTTGCACTTACATATTATGCATCATGTCTTTCTAAACATTCTTTTTCTAAAGTGGATAGGATTGGACATTTGTTAGTTGAAGACTCTCATAGGTGAATTTAGGGTAAATAGACATGTAGGTACCGCAAAGGCGGGGTAGGGTGATGGCTTAGTACGTCTTCCCTACACATAACCAACCTTCTAACCTAGGTCACTGTTTTCGAAAGACCAAAATGGAGTTTATTTTTAAAAAAGGGCTTACATATTTTCAAAGGTTGCCAAACAACCTATTTTCCTAAAAACCCTCTCTTGAGGAGGTATTTTCAAAATCGTTTTCAAAAATCCTAAGTGTAGTCTTTGAATTGTGCTTAGTTTTTAGGTGACCAAACTTACCTTAATTAAGTTAGGTGGCGACTCCAAACTTTTTTCAAAAGCTCTTTATTCAAGTCTATTTTCAATTCAAACCTAGTTGCACTCATTCTTCTAAGAGGTGAGTTCTAATGAGAGAGTACAGTGTTTTTTCCGCTTGTGTGTACTCTTCGAGTGTAAAAAATCTGAGTGCGACACTTACATGAAGGTCTCCATTCGATGCTTGAAGAAGTTGCCAGGCATTTAGAATTTGAATTCCTCCATGGCCTTAAAAAGAATGCAATTAAGGTGTAATTGTATAATTTTGATATCCTACAATATATCTTGTAACACAAACTCATTGACTAAGGATTAGAGTATTAGGAATAACCAAATTAAAACTATAAAGCATGTTATCATCAAAATCAATAGAGATCTATTTTAAATAATCTTTGGGCTAACATTTTTCTTCAAAAAGTTTCAAATTTTAAGTTCAAGTTTCAAATTCAAATGAGTTTCTGTACTTTTCCTTCAAAAAAGTTTCATTTCAAAATCAAGGTTCAAAGTTTTCCAAACTTTTTCTTCAAAAATGTTTTGTTTCAAAATCAAGTTTCAAGTTCAAACGAGTTTGCTGAACTTTTCCTTCAAAACGTTACATTTCAAAATCAAGTTCAAATTTTTCCTAACTTTTCCTCCAAGAAAGTTCGTTTCAAAATCAAGTTTCTAAGTTTTCTAAATTTTTTCTTCAAGAAAGTTTCGTTTCAAAATCACATTTCAAGTTCAAATGAGTTTTCCGAACTTTTCCTTCAAAAAATTTCGCTTCAAAACAAAATTTCAAAGGTTTTCTAAAATTTTTCTTGAATCAATGACCTTCCCAAGTTCAAAACGAGAAGCCCAAACTTTTCAAGATCCAAGTAAGACTTTATTTTTCAAGAACTCCACTTCAAAATTCTATCAAAATCTTTCCAAAAA
The DNA here is from genome assembly GCA_033060915.1 of Euryodendron excelsum. Taxonomy (NCBI): domain Eukaryota; kingdom Viridiplantae; phylum Streptophyta; class Magnoliopsida; order Ericales; family Pentaphylacaceae; genus Euryodendron; species Euryodendron excelsum. The sequence goes on along the minus strand of CM065384.1, from coordinate 10,457,085 downwards.
TTCAAAATAACTGCATCAACCAAAACACATGTTCCTCATAGCACTCCGATCATTCAACCAAGCCAATCAACTCAATCCTATCTTCCACAAGCACCCAATGTACAATTAAGCATTTTCAACATTCAAAATTCAAGCAAAAATGCATTTTCAAAATTCAATTTTTCAAGAAAATTCAAAAATTTCTCAAAACCATCAAACAACAATCAAATATGTTTCAATACTAAACTAGAAATAATCTAGCAAGAAATTTGAGCCTAGCAAGCTACACTGTAAAAAAAACCCGAATTCCAGGAAGAAACCTTGTGAAAATCATGCAAAATCACCCAAACACACTCATATCATTGGCAAAACTAAAAATCGATCGGTCTATTGTGTTTGAAACATGTTAAAACCTTAATGCAGATCATCAATATGCAAGATTCAAGCATCAAAACAAAGGAATTAATAAAAAGCTCAAAAGTTCTTGCCGTGGGTTTTGGGCAAGTTTAAACTTTCTAGTGAAGATTTCAGTGACGGTAAGCACTTATGGCAAAGACTCGCCACCTCCCAAGTCCTCTCCAACAATGCCTACTAGTTTCCCTTTAACAATCCTCAAAACGCAGCTCTCAAGGTATCAAAAATAACCAAACCCGAATGCCCTTGTCGCGGCCTGCTGCTCATATAGTAGCAGGTCTTCATGCATGAACTACACATGTAGAGATAAGAAAAGCCCAGACATATGCAGTTCATGCATCCAGACCAAGCAAGAAGCTGGTGCATGAACTACACGTGTTCAACCCTATCTTCTTGGCTCTAAAGTCCAATTTTCAATTTTCAAATCGCAGACCATGAAGTCCAAACCATCAAGTCCCTCCAATCGACTCTCGGCCATGGGACCCTTAAACTTTTTTTTTTTGCCTCCAACCAGTAAAGACAGGAAAAGAGAGATACCTGTAAGCACGAGGTCTTCTAAAGATCAAGTCAACTTTTCAAGATCAAGATAATTGCTTCCAGACCCAGATGCACCTTGGTATTCCCTTGCCCCTTAGGTATTCCAAGCAGCTTTTCAAGACTGAGCGGTCTCTGAAAACAATTGTCAACACCGTCAGAGTAGTGAAAGCACTCACAAATCTTGCACAGTTCACTTCCAACGCTTGCTAGCCGGTCGACCTTTAGCCAAAAGTAAGTATTGTGACAAATCGACAGTTGCTCCCTTAATGTAAAATATTTGTTATGCCCCTTGGCATCAAGCAGCCTCCCCAAGAATAAAAGATCCCTAGAGCCAATCACCAAAACCACCGAAATGGCAGAAACACTTGCAACAAGTCAACACGGGCACACAACAAGCAACTCAGTGTCAAAATTGACTACATCTTAACTGTGGCACATTTATCGAGGACAAGATGTCTTTGAAAACTAACTTGTCACAATAGCCAGAGTGATAGAAACACTTATAAACTCAAGTTAACACCAGCGCCCACTAGCCCTGACTGGTGAAAAATAACTATTTTGCCCCTAGGCAAATCGGCACGTCGTTCAAGAAAGCACTAATCCCTCAAGACGGTAAGACCACCCTCAACACTATCTCTAGATTGTCTGGCATGTTCAATATGCCATTTAAACCAACTCTAGTCTCATTATAGAGAACCTCGGTAGAATAACCATTTTGCCCCTAGGCAAACCAGCACGTCTTTCTAGAAAGCACCAATCCCTGAAAAGATAAGACCACCCTTAACACTGTCTTTATACAATTTGGCATGTTTCATATGCCATTCAAACCAACTCCGATCGCATTCCGAAAAACTCTGATCAAAATAACCATTTTGCCCCCTAGCGAACCGCCATGTTATTCGAGAAAGCACCAATCCTTCAAGACGGTAAGAATACTCTCAATACTCTCTCTAGATAGTCTGGTATGTTTGATATGCCATTCAAACCAACTCCAGTCCCATTTCGTAGAACCCCAGTTGAAATGACCATTTTGCCCCTAAGTAAACTGGCATGTATTTGGAAAAAGCATCAATCCCTCAAGACAGTAAGACCACCCTCAAAGCTATCTCTAGAATGTCTAACACATCCTAATTTCCAAATAAAGGCCGTCCTGGTCTCATTCTTGCGATCCTATCAAAATGACCCTTTTACCCTTAGGCAAGTTTTCAAGACCACGCCAACTCTAGGAATTAAATTGGCCCCCATTGGGATGCTCCGAAGAGTGTTCCATAACATTTTAAAGCAAGTCATGTGGTTCGAAGCACACTTTAGTTAACAAAAGTTTTAAGAAGCATGTCGCATATGCTTCCCCAAAGCTAACTTTTTCTTCACTTTGCAGATTATAACGTATCGTCAAACAATTGACAAAATATGTAAATTAGAGAGTTCATAGAAACCTGAACAATTGGCTTTCCATTGGTATGGTCTGATTGTTAAAATCATCACCTGAAAGGCATAATCGAACAGTTTCAAGAAGGGCTCTTTCAAAAACTTGGAAAGCCTAAAAAGGACGCTTCCCAATTCCCGTTTCTCATTCCAAATCTCAATTCCATGATTATAATGCACATTCAAATTGTTTCATTTCAGAAACCAAGCAAGCGCTTTGCAAACACTTCCAAAAAGCTTATTTTAAAGCTTAATTCTAGAGAAATAACCTCCATCAATCTAAATCATCTAAAGCTCCCAAATGACACCAACTGGAAGAGAAACTGAAGAAGAACATCACTAACCTGCCCAATTTCCCTAGAATATTCCCGGATGGCACGAATATCGAGGACAAGCAAGCATAAATGTTCCAAATATAGAAGTTTATGTTATATGCGTCCATATTTTGAGCAGATCGAGACAAAAGCTTAGATTATTACCCAAGTAGGTGAGTACTATCAGTGCCACGAGCCATTTTCCTACTGGTCCAGCTGAACGCATAAGGGACATGCGTCCAGCCAAATATGGTTGGATGCATATCCCACATGCGTACAACCTATACCATAATACCTATAAACATTAGACCACCCCTTGTATTTTCAGAAACAAAAATTGTGGAGAAACTCCGCAGAAATCAATCTAGAAAATTTGAGAATCCATAAAAGTCTTCGAAACCTCAAGTCCTTTGAAGATCAAGCCTCCATTTGAAGCTCCAAAGTTTAAGTAATGGTGGGTTGAAAATCAAAGTAAAGCTCTAAGTAGAATTAAAGTCTTATCCACTCTCTCCTTTCTCTTCTAAAGCTCAATTGAGCTCTTCTCATTTTTAACGCCTATCTTCTAAGCACCCCCCCCCTTCTTTTTTGCATGCTTGAGGCAAGAGAGTTTATTTAGCATGCCTAGATGAAAGCTTATAAGACCCATGGTACCCAAGGATGTCTTGTAAGTCTAGTTATAGATGGTATCACTTTCAAGCTCTCTGCAATATGGTGAAGTCAAGCCTTGTATGTTCATATCCTTTGCATTGTACTAAATGTCACACTCATTTCAAGCACTTTGATAGTTAGTTTCATGATTAAAACCTTTTTCCAAAAGCATTTGAAGTTGGTTTTCAAAAGGCCTTCCAAGCTCCCTTTTAAGACTTTTTGTAGTCTCTTCAAGTCTCCTGAAGAATACCTTCCTTAGACTTTCATGCCAAACCCTAGTTTTTCATGCCTAAGAGTATGTTCAAGATAAACTAGTTACTAAATTGCATTTTACAAAAGTTATAACTCTCATGAGTTAGCCTTTCAAGTCATTTTACAAACCTACTAATCTCTTGAGTTGGTTTTTCAAATTGTTTTACAAAACCTACAACTCTCTTGAGTTGATTTTCTAAAAGGATTTCACATAAAATCATAAGTTTCTCACATCAAATGACACTTTCCTAAGTATTCCCTAAAAGTTCTTCACATCAAATCATTAGTTTTCTATATAAAATCATAAGGTTTTTACATAAAATTATAGCTTTCAAAAGAAATCTTTCAAATTTTGTACATAAAATGACACTTCTCAAGTCTTGGAAGACCAGTAGGTTCAAAACCCTAGTTGAAATCCACTTTTGAAAACCAATAGGTTCAAAATCCTAGTTGAAAACCACCTTTGAAAAGCACTAAGTCTCAAAATCCTAGTTTCTCTCTATAAGTTCAAAACCCTAGTTTCTCTCTCTTTGTTTCCAAAACCCTAGCTTCTCTCTCTATGTTTCAAATACCCTAGTCTCTCTCTTTAGGTTTTCAAAACAATAGTTTCTCACTCTAGGTTTCCACTACCCTAGTTTTTCTTTCTTGGTTTCCAAACCCTAATTTCTCTCTCTAGGTTTTCAAATCCAAGATCAACCTAGTTGAAAGATTTCTTTAGGTTAACCTAACCTTAGTTACTAAGTCCTAGGTCAACCTAACCCTAGTTAGTAAAACCTTGGTTTACCTAACCCTAATTAGCAAACCTAGCCTAAGTTATTTAACCACAAGTCTTAATTCTAAGTCCTTCCAATCATGTTCTAAATTTAAAAAACCGGTTGCACACTAGTTTTCCAAAATCTCCTCTCTTGAGTATTCAAAAACGATATTGATAAAACCTTTTCAAATACATTTGTAACCTACTTCAAATACTTTTGTAACCTTCTCAAATTGTCTTCAAAAGTTCTCTTAAAGGTTGGCATTCTTAGGACACTCTTAGCCTTTCTATGATTAAGGTCTCTAAAGAAAAATGACATATCATGTGGGACTATCATGATTCATAATAGGGTTCCAAAATCCGAAAGTTATCAAAAATATAAAAGGAAGTTTCTAACCTTTTTCTAAAACTAATTTTCCTAAAAATGAAAAAACCTAAGGGAGTTTTAGTTTAATCAATAACTAATCTCTTAAAAGTGATGAGACGTTTAAATAATCTTTTCACATGGCCTAAAAAAATGATTTCAAAAACTTATCAAAGACAAGTCTTCAAGAGTTCTTGCTTTATTCTAATCCAAACTCAATCTTCAAAATTCCTTTGAATTTTATTCCAAAGACATTTCAACACTCTCTTGAATTCTATATCAAAAATATTTCAAAACTCTCTTAAGTTCTATTTCCAAAACATTTCAAACTTCCCTTAAGTGAATTAAGGGTGAATTGACATGTAGGCACTAATTATTGGGTGGGCTAGGGTCATGATCTAGGATACCTTCCTTACACATAACCAACCCCTCGTAAGCACCTCATTTTTGCCCGTTCGGCAATCTCTAGTCCGTTCGGACTCGTATTCAAATTAACACAGATATGCTCAAGTTCAAATCAATTTTCCAAATGCAATCCAATCAATCAATTGCTTTGCGGACCCGTCGGGCCTAATAGAGGCAAAATGACCAAAATGCCCTTGTGACATTGCTCGGTCGTATTCCAGTTGGCACGTCTTCCTAGAGACAGTAAGTCCTCATTTCAATCTCAAATTCAATTTCAAATCCAATTCCAATCCAAATCAAATCTGGCATGCCTTTCGAGAAAGTTGATCCCTCTAGCGATAAGACAATCCAGTCCAGTACGGTTTTTGAGAAAACTCTTCGGAATGGTAAGTCCCTTCAAACCTGTCGACCGGAACGGAATCCAAGTTCCCGAGATGGTAGAACAGTCCACCTTTGGCTCCTACTAGCCCTCCAATGAAGAAAGTTGATTCCTCATACGATAAGTCCACCTAGCAGTATCCTGAGATCAGGCTGTCTCTGGAATGAATGCACACTATTAGAGCGGCAGAAATATTGGCAAACATCATAATTGTTAGAGTGGCGGAAACACTCGCAAACAGGTCAACAATAGGAATTGCCAACAAAACCCCTATGTCATGAGATACCATTGGAAACCAACTCGTCACAGACCATCAGAGTAACGAAAATACTCAAAACCCAGCTCAACACTAGTGCCTGCTAACCCATTCCGGTGAAAAATGGCTGTCGCGCCCTGGTTTTTGGGGGTCCAATGTCCTATCGGCTCGGAGACCCTAAAGCACGAAACTCTGTCACTAGAACTCGTCCTCCTAGAAGGACAAGTGCAACTAGGTTTGAAAATTGGTTTGACTAAGGGCTTTTTAGAAAAATAGGAGTTGCCACCTAACTTGATTAAGGTGAGTTAAGGCACCTAAAACTAACTGTTAATCCAAAGATTAAACTTAGAAATTTTTGGAAAAGATTTTGAAAACTCCCTTATGAGAGGGTTTTTAAGAAAATAGGTTGTTTGGCAACCTTTGGAAAGATTTAGGCCCCTTTAGAAAATAACTCTATTTTGGTCATTTGAAAATAGAAATCCATGGTTCGGGGGTTAGTTACGTGTAGGGAAGATATCCTAAGATCATCACCCTACCGCGCCCTTTCAGTACCTACATGTCTAATCACCCTTGGTTCACTCACTAGAATAACTGGTTACCATTGTCTACTTAATATCCACTTTAGAATTTTGAAAACGGGGTTTAGTCATCACTTTTCGGATGGATGATGCATGATGCAAGTTTTTGGAAGAAGTTCGAAAATAATGGGAGTTTTGAAAGAGTTTGGAATAAAAACTTTGAATTGATTGAAATTTTTGAAAAAGGAATTGGAATTGAGATAAAAGTTATGATCGCACCATTTTAGGTTGCCTATGTATTCCCTTTGGTGAGAATCAGATCATTCGTAGTTCGGGCAAGAGCCCGATGGAAAATAGGCGTATTAGGGCCTTTGGAAGGTTTGAAGACACTTTGGGGTCTTTGAAAAAGCTTAAGACACTTTGAGGTCTTTAAAAAATTTTAAGACACTTTGAGGTCTTTGGAAAAGTTTAAGACACTTGGAGGTCTTTTGGAGAAGTTTAAGACACTATGAGGTCTTTGGGAGAAGTTTAAGATACTTTGTGGTCTTTAGAAGTTGAAGACCCCTTGTGGTTTTGGAGGTTTTGACTTGAAATTGAATGGTGGAGTGTTTTTGAAAATGTTTTTGGATCACCTTAAGGGAGTTTTGGAAAAATGCCTTGGCATGACTCAAGAGAACTTGAAAGTGTTTTTGAAGTCTTGTTTTGAAAACCTTGGAGGCATGACTTTAGAATGTTTTGATGAATTAGTCTTTGAAAGTGGTTTTTGGAAATGGCTAAGGGTTTGGAATCCTAATATGGGCAACCTTGGAGGTTGTTCTTGATATATCACTTTTCCTTAGAATCCCTCACCATGAGAGGGCTAGGGACACCTTAGGTTTGTCACCTTTTGAAAAACATTTTTGGAGATGTCCTGAAGATGAAGTGTAAGAACATTCGAAGTGTTTATGGAGTTGGTTTTTTGAAAATCAAGAGAGTAGGGGGTTTTTGAAAAAATAGGTTATGAGGATAATTTGAAAATTGAATGATCATTTAGAAAAGGGTTACAAAGTTGGAACCTTGAAACATATCAACCTATGTCGAGTTAGTTTATGGTTAAGGGTGACCTAAGATTAACTAACTTGGGTTAGGTTAACCTAGGATTAAGATGACTTATGGTTAACTAACTTGGGTTAGGTTAACCAAAGGTTAAGATGACTTAAGGTTAGGTTAACCTAAGGTAAGTGAACTAGGGTCAAGTTAACCTAGGGTTGGATAACTAGGGTCAAGTTAACCTAGAGTTGGACAACTAGGGTCAATTTAACCTAGGGTTAGACAACTAGGGTCAAGCTAACCTAGGGTTGGACAACTAGGGTCAAGTTAACCTAGGGTTAGACAACTAGGGTCAACTTAACCTAGGGTTAGTGAACTAGGGTCAAGTTAACCTAGGGTTGGATTGGAAAATAGTTTTGAAAGTGGGTTTCATGCACTTTTAGAAAGGGTTTTGAAAAACAAAACATGTAATGCAATAGACTTTGGGGACAACCCTTTTGGAGATCATTTCCATAAAAATTTTGACTCTAGCCAAGAGTATGGTTTATATGGTTGATGTTTGGAGACCATTTCGAAGAAGGTTTCTTTATAAACACTATAACCATTATCTTGAAAAAAGTATGGATTTTAAGAATCAACGCAATGGTGATAACCTTTGAAAAGCCACTTTTAATACAAAGATGGAGAGAATGAACTCTTGAAAACCATTTTTAAGAAGGAGATTTTGAAAATCATTTTTAAAGGAAACTATTCTAGCAAATTAACGTTCATATGGCCTATGTACGGGATACCTCTCAAGTGAGGGTTCCATGAGGGCATTCCAACCACTAAACTTGAGAAAATAGAAACCATAAAAATCAAAGAGTTTGAATATCATTCTTAGGCAAGCATAAAGAGAAAAGGGAACCATTCTAACAATTTAGGGCTCCTATGGCCAATGTTAAGGGAGCCCACTCAAGAGAGGCTTCCATGGGGCCATTTTAACCACTAATTTTGAGAGAATGGAAACCTTGGAAGTTAGAGAGTTTAAAAGCAACTTTTATGCAAGTTGAAATGCAATGATGCAAAAGTGTGAATTAGGGGGTAGTGGGGGATTTTCTAAGACATGACTTCTAAGGTCTCATCCTAAACTTCAAGGGACCAACTCTTGAAACAATTTTTGAAAGAAATATAGAGCTTAGAGATGGCATGAAAATAAGAGCAATGTAAGCATTATAGAGTATAACAATAAGCATAAAATGAAAACAAGCATGCAAAACATGATCAAAATAGTGATATGCAAGGGGTCATGATTACATACAAGGCTTTTAGGCTACACCACATAAACAAGGGGCTCTTAGGCCATACCATCTTAAAGTGGGCTAGTGAGAGATCCCCCTACACGAGGGCTCGTAGGGAGTGTTTGATGGTGTATAAGGCCTTATATGAGAAGTATATAGACTTGGAAAAGATGGAACCTAAGCTAAGGGTAAGAGGGATGAAGTGTGTATAGAGGTTCGCAGTTCTGGAATGACTTCAGCAGGGCTTCGCATTAGAAATTGGAGTTGGAATATGCAAATGGTGGCCTGGTCAAAATTTGGCCCTGCGCATGTAGCACATGCGCAGGTACTGTTCCATTGCTAGAATGACTGTTGATCGAAAGTTGGTCGATCTGATCAAAATTTGAGTGCATGCAGCATACACTCCATCACCGAGAAGGTTCGTCCAAACTTTACCTTGATAATTGAATCAATCGGGAAGGTGTCGGGGGAATCGGTCGCACTCTGGATGTTCTCCTGGGGCTTCCGATGAACTTTCATGTTTTTCAAGAAGTTTGAATTATGCTTGGAGGCGAGCGATATCGTCTTGGGAAGTGTGCCAAAAGGGTCACTTTTACGGAGCATCTATGATACGCTCCGAGGGTGTTTGAATGGGGCAGTTTTCGTTTCGTGTGATCGAAGCCTTCGAAAAACGATCCATTCGAACGGACCGTACCGATGGAAAGTACTCTAGAAATACTTTCAAGAATTCCCAGATTTACACGTTTTTCAAGTCATTTGATGGTGCGTTTGGATTAGGGAATCAGAGAAAAAGTCAACCTTGACAGAGCATCTGCGAGACGCTCCAGGGGTTGCTGAAAGTTACAGTTTTCACACCGTACGATGGAGGGCTTCAGGAAGCGATCTACTCGATCGAGCCGTATCGATGGAAAGATCTATGAATGAGCTTTCGAGAATTTCCTGATTTACGCATTTCTCAAGTCAGTTGACGGTGCGTTATAACTAAGGAATTGGGGGGAAAGACAATTTAGGCGGACCATCTGCGAGACGCTCCAAGGAACTTTTATTGAGTCGTGTGAGTTTAGTGTTGTAGGGTCTTCCTCGGGTTAAACAAGGGTGTGTGGTGAAACCCTCTGCTCGAAATCCCAAGGCCGATGTTGTGTCAGGGCATATTTGGGCTTCAAGAGGCAAAACGATCATTTTGACCAGGGTTGGCTAGAAATAGTCAGGAATGTTTTGGTGTGTTGTGTTAAGTGTGTTGGGTTGTTCAGGGATGGTTTTGGGAGAGTCTTTTACCGTTCGGCGAGGTTGGCGCAGTGTTGAGGTGTTCAGGGGCAAAATGGTCATTTTGGCTGGAGTGGGCCAGAATAAGACCGGATTTGGATCAAATGGCGTGTAGGGGATGCCTAATGGTTTAACAACATTTTGGAAGGATGGACTTATCATTTTGAGGGATTTTGAACTTTCCCAAAATGTATCTGGAGGCCCAAAGGGCAGGTTTGGTCATTTTTCACCGAATCGGGCTAGCAGGCGCCGGCGTTGACCTAGGTGTTGGTTTCCGAGACATCCCGGTCTCAGAAAACTACCTGTGTAGTGTTGGTTTCCAAGAACGCCCGTTCTTAAAGAACTAGCTGTAGGGGTGGTGTTGGTTCTTGAGAACGCTTGGTCCAAAAAGCTACCTGGCAAGGTGGTGTTGGACTCTGAAAACGCCTGGTCACGGAGAACTACCAAATGACGAACATTCTACGTTGCCGGGCTAGCAGGCGCCAAAAGTGAACCGTCTGGAATTTGATGAGGTGTTGGTCCCTGAGATCGCCCGATCCCGAGAAGCTACTTGGATGGCATTGGTTTCTGGGACCGCCCGGTCCGAAAAGCTGCCTGGAATAATGGTGCTTATGGCTCCGGTGGGTCCTTGTGGACCTGAGAAGCGACCAGTTGGTTAGATTGGAGATTGTAAGGCTCATCTTGAACCTGCATGTGTTGTGATGTTGGAAACCAAACCCAGTCGGGCCAGAGAGTGCCGAGCGGGCAAAAATAGGGTGCTGACAGTTGCCCCTCTTTTTTTGGCTTTGCTTGCCGAAGGCAGAAAAATAACAAAGTGAGAATCCTTTTTTGATCGCGAGGCGATCGGAGGGACAACGTGCGGGTGAGTTTGAAATGCTCTGGGGATCCCTTGTGGGTCGCCGATTTGGGAGGCTTTGGAATTCAAAAGCTTTACACTCCGGTCAGGAATCGAATTACTGATATGGCACGGCTTGGTTCCAGACATTCAATTCTCCCGAGTGAATGTTGAAAGCTCGACTTTCGGCTTTTGGCAAAGTCTTTGGAGCAAATTCGGACTTTTGGAAACTTGAAACTAATTTTGGCAGGAAGTTGATCCGGCAGGCGCTTGTGTTATACGCGCGCTTGGTGTTTTAAGCCATGCACATGTAACACATGTGCGAGTTGGATTCTTGCGCTCGCCTGTCTACTACAAGCGCCAGCTCGTGACATATAAACAGAGTAGGTTCGCGTTTTCAATGTTGCATTTTTTAGTCTTCGGTTTATTTCGGGATTTTCTCTGAAGGATTTCAAAGGACTTTGCTCGGGAATCATTAGAGGAGTGTTGGGAGATGTTGGGCACATGCCAAGGATCGTCATCGTCGCCGGATTCGAGCCGAAAAGCTTGGTTTTTGTCGGAGAATTTCAAAAGTTAGTTTTCGATAGTTTCTTTGATTTTGATGTACACATCTTTGTTTCTTGCAAATGATCTGCGTAACCCTATGTTTTAGGATGTTTAGAACACAACGATCGGATTGCTTTTGTAATTTGGTAGAGATTTGAGTGCATTTGGAATGATTTTTCATGTTTATGAGAGTGGGTTTCCAGTGGGACTTGAAAAATTGCCTCTACAAGCTTGGGCATTGACCGTTTGTGTGTGATTTTTGCACCGAGAACCTTAGAAAATTGTGTAGAACAAATGTATGAAATTTCGTAATTTTCTGAAAAATTTTGAATTTTTGGATTTTTAAAAATTATGAAAAATAGGAAAAATTAAAAAAAAATTAGAAAACGGGTCCCGTTAAAGGTCGAAAAATCACAGAACATTTTTAGAAAGTTATGGTGACACTCTCGAATGCTCTGGGAATTTTTTGTGAAATTTTGGAAATAAAACTGAGGTCGAAAAATCTTGGAAGCTGAGGGAATTGTCTTAAAATTTGTGTTCGAGGACAGGGCGTGCGTCGTGAGGGTGAGATTATTTTGACTGATGTGGTGGAAAGTCTGGGATTGTTCTGGGCTATGTTTGTGACTTGTAGAATTTCGGGGTGATGACTTTTTAAGGCGAAACTCTACCGAAATTTTTAAAAATTTTTATCAATTAGCTTTAAAACCTTTCAACAAGGCAAATCCTTTTTGAGAAAGGGGCTTTTGAGGAAGAAAGCCCGAAGAAACCGCAATTTTAGAGAAATTTTTGGAAGTGAAATTTTTTAACTAGAAAAGCCCCAGGAAACTAATTTTTAGAAAACTTGAAGAGCAAGGCTTTTGAAGGTGAAAGCCCAAGAAACTGTTAAACCCTTGAAATGGGGCTTTCCGAAGGAACAGCTCGAAAAACCATAAAAATGTTGAACCAGGGCATTTGAAGGAAAGAGCCCGAGAAACCGGTTTGAAATTTTTAAAACAGGGTTTTTAAGGGGAAAAACCCAGGAACCGGTTCGAAGTCTTAATATTAGATTCTTTTGAGAAAAAGTTTCGAAAACCACTAGAAAATCTTTGAGTCAAGATTTTTGAAGGAGAAAACCTGAGAAACCAGTGTGGACTTTTGAAACCAAACTTTTTGAGGAAAAAGCTTGAAAACCCTTAGAAATTTTTGAACCAGGGTTTTTTTAAAGGAAAAAACCCAAAAAACCGGCTTTGAAATTTGAAAACCAAACTTTTTGAGGAAAAAGCTTGAAAACCATTAGAAAAATTTGGAACCAGGGTTCTTTTTTAAGGAGAAAATCCGAAAAACCAGCTTTGAAATTTTGAAACCAAACTTTTTGAGGAAAAAGCTTGAAAACCCTTAGAAAATTTTTGAAACGGGGCTTTTGAAGGGGAAAGCTCGAGAAATTAGCTTTTGAAATTTCGAAACCGATCTCTTTAAGGAAAAATCTTGAAAACCGTTAGAGAACTTTTGAACCAGGGTTTTTTAAGGCGAAAACCCGAAAAACCGGCTTTGGAATTTCAAAGCCAAACTTTTTGAGGAAAAAGCTTGAAAACCGCTAGAAGACTTTTGAACCTGGGTGTTTGAAGGAGCAAACCTGAAAAATCGGCTTTTGAAATTTCGAAACCAAACTTTTCGGGGAAAAAGCTTAAAAACCCTTAGAAAATTTTTGAACCAGGGTTTTTGAAAGAGAAAACCCGACAAGCCGACTTTGGAATTCTGAAGCCAAACTTTTTGAGGAAACAGCTTGAAAACCATTAAAGAACTTTTAAACCAGGGTTTTTAAAGGCAAAAACCTGAAAAACAGGCTTTGGAATTTCGAAGCCAAACTTTTTGAGGAAAAAGCTTGAAAACTGTTGGAAATCTCTTAACAGTGACAAGTGGGGCCCTTGCCCTTCCACTTTTTCTTTCTTTTTCTTTTTCTTCTTTTCTTCTTTTTTTTCTTCTTCCTCTTTTTTTTTTGTTTTTTTTTTTTTTTTTCTTTCTTTTTTCTTCTCTCTTTTTTTTGTATATACATTGACACATTTATCTTCACACTTTTCACATATAGTGACTGATTAATTCTCTTGAATGTTATCATTTTTCAAGACATCGGAGGCCGAGGGTGACGGTCCGAACAGGAGGCACCACGGGAAGGCACTGCGGATAGAGCTCGAGGAGGGTGGCAACAGCCGGGGTAGCTCGGCTAGGGGTATCATCCGGGGTGGTTCAGCTCGGAGCAGTGGTCGCAGTGGCCTAGTGCGAGGAGGCAGCATGGGTGTTTCTGCGCGGAGTAGTGGTAGAGTTGATTCCCCTCGGGGTGGCCGCAGTGGGTCACAGCGATCTTTGAGCAGGAAAGCTTATAGCGGGAGCTCTGTGATGGGGCCGCCTTTGGTGGCTCCCGATGAGAGATTTGAGGATGAGGTTGACTCGTCCGTGGACCCCCGAACAAGATACGGTATGGCCTCCGTTCAGGACAGGAGGAGAGATACTTTATTTACCGACGACCAGCTAGCCATTCCTGATATTCCCCCGTTACGTGATTTGGCGTTCCACCCAAGCCTGTATTTGCATTATGGTCAGATGCCATCATCTACCCACAGTTCTTTTAGGGGAGCCAGTATCTCGGCCTTGAGGGCTATGCAGGCGTACGCTCCATCCTATCAAGACTTTTTGCATCGGATCGGTTTTAGTGCTTTCATAACCCTGCAGACGGATAGACTTGATCACGGGATTGCTACGGGGTTGTTGGAGTGATGGTTTGGGGAGATAGGGACCGTTCACTTAGTGGGTTTCGAGTTGGGACCTACCCCTGTGGACTGGGCTATGATTACCGGGCTATTTTTCGGAGGGGTTCCCATCTCTTTATGGGACGTATCTCTGGAGGAGACCCGTCTTCTCTTGGGGTTACCAGGGCTTGGGGGCTCGAGTTTCCTAGCTTCACTTTTATGCTCAGCCGAGACAGCCTTTGCTTTTGAACCTTCACCAGATGACCAGACTATTATGAGGCGCCGGTTGGTGCTGTACGTCGTCTTTAGTTGCTTTTACAACAATAATAGGTCGAAGGTCCCTTTGTCTTTAGTGAGCCTGATAACGAATCTGGATGCGCTAGACTATGTTGGTTGGGGCGCTTTCACCTTTGCTTGCTTCTTGCGAGGGATGAGAGTGAGGACATCAAAGGTTTGGGGGAGCTTAACGAGCTTTTGGCCGTTTCTGGTATGGTAGAGCTATAAGTATTTGCCAGTTCGCCGACCGGAGGTGTTAGCAGGCGATGCCTTCCCGCCGGCCACGAGATGGGCCAGGCAGCAGGTAGTCCAGCGGTCCTTGCTCACAAATTTTGTAGCCCTCAAGGCTAATTTAGAGTTACTGAGGCCTCGGGATGTGACTTGGGCACCTTATCACCGATCCACCCAGTATGCCGTCACGAGGGACGTCATCCTTTTGTCCAGGTCACGGATCACCTTTAGGGGCCCCGTGTCATGGGAGACGTACCTCGGGGAGCGTCACTGGCGGCAGCTTCATACTGCCTTCCGCGTGGCCATGGATCCTCCCCAGTATATGTTTAGACTTTATTGGGCCGGGGTAGAGATCCCTTATATAGTCGGGGTTCCTGGTGAGCGGTTCCTGCTTCTGCCGGATGTGGATTATGAGGCTCACTTCTGGGCGAGATCTATTAGCGCTTTCACCCAGCTAGATCTGGTGGTCAGAGGGCAGGTGGCCGGCCATGAGGTGGTGGAGCATTGGCGTCGAGCTCAGGGCTTTGTATCTGAGGAGGAGTACCTAGCAGCTTGCCAGGCACCAGATCAGTATCGTGCTGAGGTGGAGGTCCTGACTGCCCACATATCTCTGATGGAGGCCCGTTGGGTATGTTATTTATGGTTCATTATTTTCATGTTCCTTATGCATCTCATGTGTTCTGATGCTAGCTCCTCTTCCTTTTTTGCCTTTTTCTTTGGTCAGGGTCCTTTTGACGCGGGAGCTTCCTCCAGCCAGCCCTCTCTGTATATGTTGGACATAGGCGACTTTGACTTGGATGATGACCCGCTCCTTGAGGCGCCCCTTTTTATCTGTTGATACAGTTGTAGTTCAGTTAGTTTGGCTGTATTGTTTTATGTTTTTGAGGCTGTATGTTGACCCTCATGGATGATGACTATATGATGATTTTACGTACATTATTTTTGCTTCTTGCATGCGATGATGATTATTTCTTCCTTCTTGTCTCGTCATATATGTTATGTGGGTATATGATGGGTATGAATGCAAACACAGGGGTACAGAAATCATGGTATGCATAAGAAATGGTAGATATGTGCAAGCTTTAAGCAAATGTGAAAAAGGTGGGTGCATTATTGCACATGTCAGGGAAGGTGCACAGGCGTGCTTATAACTTTATGAGGACTGGTCTAGATGTAGATCAGGCGGTCCCCGGAAATTGTCAATTCGGCACTTTGCTCTTTCTTTGGAGATTCCCCTTTTTGTTGTGCCTTTTTCCTGTCATGGCGAGATAGCAGTCGCCCTATTCCTAGGGTTTTCACTTTTGGATCCGACCCCCCACTCTCTTATCTGAGGAACTGTCACTCAATTGATTTTCTCTCAGAGGCCTTATGTTTGATCTGGTAGACTCTCCAGGTGATAGTTGAAGTAGCCTTTAGTAAAGGAGCGTGCAGTTTCCATCCTCAATCCGAGAAGACTTTACTTTGGACCGTAATGTAGGCTAGGTAATAGGTGATGAATGAAGGGGTATCAATGCTCA
This sequence comes from Euryodendron excelsum, assembly GCA_033060915.1. NCBI lineage: Eukaryota > Viridiplantae > Streptophyta > Magnoliopsida > Ericales > Pentaphylacaceae > Euryodendron > Euryodendron excelsum. The sequence continues at coordinate 10,441,140 of CM065384.1, read as the reverse complement.
AACGCTTCTTTTTTTTTTTTTTTTAGGGCGATAGTAACCAGAACCACCTTGAGTAAGCCTTTGTTGCCTTCTTCCCTTTTCTTTTTAGGATATCGCCATTTCCTCTTGAACTTGTTTAGATCAAACAATCTTCCCTAATCTGAAGGGACTTTCTGTGGGTTGTAATGCGACCAGGTTGCAGGTTTTTGAAGGAAAGAGTATTGATGGCTCAAAGCGTGATGTGGTTTCTGGGGTTTACTAGTGATCACTGTAAGCACCCCACTATTGACCGCTTGGCAGTCTACACTCCGTCCAGACTTGTACTCAAGTTAATATGGACGTATTCCAATCGAAACCAACTCTCTAAGTCTAAATCCCATCTGTCCATCGCTTCGTGGGCCCACCAGGCCCAAATAGAGGCAAAATTACCAAAATGCCCTTAGAGGCATTGTCCTTTTCAAATCCAAAAAAGGCACATCGTTTTAAAGACGGTAAGTCCCCTTTCCAATTCCATTAGGCACGTCTTTCTGAAGACGGTAAGTCCCCTTTCCAATTCCAAATCAGGCATGTCTTTCCGTACACGATAAGACCCCTTTGCAATTCTAATCCCTCTCTCGAGACAGTTGATTCCTCGAGACGGTAAATCTACTCCAATCAGGCTCATCTTTCCGAAGATGATAAGTCCCCTTTCCAATTTCAAATCAGGCACGTCTTTCCGAAGACGATAAGTCCCCTTTCCAAATCCAAACCAGGCACGTCTTTTCGAAGACGGTAAGACCCCTTTCCAATTCCAATTCCAATCCTTCTCTCGAGACAGTTGATTCCTCGAGACGGTACATCTATCCAATCAGGTGTGTCTTTTCGAAGACGGTAAGTCCCCTTTCCAATTCCAATTGCAATCCCTCTCTCGATACAGTTTATTCCTCGAGACGGTCCGGCACGTTGTCCGAAGAAAATCTCTTCGAAACGGTAAATCCCTTTAAACCTGTCGACCGAGACGATACCCCAAGTCCCCTAGATGGTAGAACAGTCCACCTTTGGTGCCTGCTAGCCTGCCAATGCAAAAATGTCTGTTTAGGCACGCCTTCTAAGAAAGTTAACTTCTCAGGCACTAAGTCCCTTTAACAGCTTCCCGAGATCAAGCATTCTCGGGAATGATCGCGAACCGTCAGAGTAGCGAAAATACTCATAAACATCACAACTGTCAAAGTAGCGAAAATACTTGCAAACAGGTCGATATAGGGAATTGCCAACGAACCCCTGTATCACGCAACCGCTGTCAGAGTGGCGGAAACACTCAAAACCCAGGTCAACACTAGTGCCTGCTAGCCCACTCTGGTGAAAAATGACCAAACTGGCCCTTGGGCCTTTTTCGGCACGTTTCTCGAGAACACACCTAAGTCTTCAGAACGGTAAGTCCAACCTTCTAAAATTTTCTTTAAAGAAATCCGGCACGATTAGGTGCCTTCTAGTCAGTTTTGGGCTAGTTTCGAGACTTTCTGGTCAAGATGATCATTTTGCCCCTAGGCATCCGAACGCCCTGGGGACCACGCCGGCTCTGGGTATCAAATCGATAACCTCCTGAGAATACTTCTTATAGTATTCCCGACCTTCCTCTATCGTTCCGGATCATTCCAGGTCAGTTCTGGCAAACCCGGTACGAAATGATGGTTTTGCCCCTAGTGGGCCAGCTACCTTTTCCAACCATACCGACTCTGGGTATCAAACCGGCAAACCTTTGGGAACATTCTAAACAATATTTCCAAATCTCGAGGCTTTTTTCGAGATATTCTGGGTCTGTCCCGATAGCTTTCCGGCCCGGTTGACCGTTTTGCCCCTAAATGGTTCGGTCAACCCCTCCGACACATCCTATCCTTATTTTTCAAGACAAATATCTCTGGGACACTGCTTTAAGTGTTCCTGCCCTTTTCCTGGCCTTCCGGGCCAATCCCCATCCCTTAAATCATTCCTGAACTTTCCAGAGTCACCCCTAGTAAAGCCAGGCTAAAAATTGCATAGTAGTCACTAGTACAGGCGCCCAAATCTATCAAAGATATGTTTCTTGCCGACCTTAATAGTTTCGTAATTGGCTAGCGCTACTAGTAGTGGCGCCAAACCAATATTTGAGTGGCGCCACTGCAACAAGCGCTAGGTCTATCCCATCTCTATAAATATAGAGCCTCCTCCAACGTGAAAGAGGTCCGCAAACTCAGTCTAAAAATCCTATATTTTGATATACAGAGCTTGTACACTCCCAAAACCCTAGCTTCTCTAGGTTTTCCAAACCCTAGCCATCATACACAAACCCTAGCCTCATATATACTCCTATACACTCTCATACACTTATACACTAGCTTCCAACCCTCCTTCGAAGACTTGAAGAGCTGCAATTTGAAGTTTTGAAGATTGAAGACAACTCTTAAAGATTGAAGTGAAGACCAAAGCAAGAAAAGCAAAGCGCGCAAAGCAAGCGAAATAAACAAGACATACGGTAGGCTTTCTCTTTAAGTTTCTGCACTTCCCCCTCTCTCTTCTCTCTCCTAACGTACTTGGATTTTCTCTATTTTAATCCTCTATCTCTTTCCCCCCCCCTTTCTTTGCATGCTTGAAACAAGGGGATTCTCGATCCATGTGTAGGATTGGACTATTGGAGAGTCATCGTGTCGGGGGCTTTCTTTTAGTCTAACCGGAGACCACGTGGGTTCGGCCCTCTTGATTATGTGATGAAGCCTTAGCCTTGTATGTTCACGACCCCAAATTTGCATTGCGCATATCATGATTCTTGCATTCTTCCAAAAGTCATTTTCAAAGTTGTTTTCAAAATCATTTTCAAACTTGTTTTCAAAATTGTATCAAAATCCTCTTTTTCAAAACTTGTTTTCAAAATCACAATCCTAGGGTGATTCTAGCCTTTCCATGGTTATGATTGCTTTAGGAAAGTGTTACATTCAAAGTGACCAATATGGTCCATATTTTCAACCCTTGTTGTTTTCAAAACCACTTTCTTAAAGTGATTCTAGCCTTCTTATGGTTAGAATCGCTTTAGGAAAGTGAGATGTTTTTATACTTTCCAAAAAGCTCGCTTTTCAAAAGTTTCTTTTTCTAAAACCTTCTTTTTCAACACACTTCCAAAAACTCTTCTTTCTAAAATGATTTTTTCAAAAACTTCTTCCAAAAATCTATTTTCCAAAACTTCTCTTTTTAAACCCTTTCCAAAATGCTCTCTTCAAAGTCCACTTTCCAAAAACGTTCCCTAGGCTTCCTTCCTAGAAAAACTCTTTCCAAAAACTCTCTCAAAGTTTTACTTTCCAAAAACTTCCTTCCTAAACTTCTTTTCAAAATAGAAAAACTCCTCTTTCGAATCTTCCTCCAAAATCTTCGTTTCCAAAAGCACACTTTCCAACAAAAAGTCTTTCCTTAGAGCCCAAGTCAAGTCGTAGAACCCATGATTAGGAAACCCTAATTTTCATTCCAAAAACATGGTTTTCAAACTTGCCTTAAAATCTTAGGTTTTCAAAACTCTTGTTTTCTATATCAAAACTATACATATTTCCAAAACCTATTTTCTAGGTCAAAACTATAGTCTTCCAAATCTAGAGTTTCTAAAACTTCCCTTTTCAAATCCTTGTCAAATCAAATCTCCCCTTTAGAAAACCAAATCCAAACTCCCGTTTAGGAAACTAGATCCAATCCTCCGTTTTTGGAAATAAAATCAAACCTTCTCTTTTAGAAACGAAATCCAATCCCTTGCTTTAGGAAATAGGAATCTTAACCCTTCTTAATCCAAATCTTTCCTAATTCAACTCCTTCCTAACCTTCTACTTTCCTAAATCTTAAGTTTCCAAAACTTGAACATAAAAATCTTTCCTAAATTTTAAAACTCAAAATCTAAATCTTTCCTAATTCAACTCTCTCCTAATTTCCTATCTTCCTAAACCATAAGTTTTCTAAAACTTTCAAATATTTCCTTAAACATTAAGCTTCCAAATCTTTCCTAATTCAACCCTTTTCTAACTCTATCCCTTTCCAAATCTGAACTTTCTAAATCTAAGTTTTCAAATCTTTCCTAAACTCAAACCTTTCCTAATCTCAAGATCTTCTAAAACTCTTAAACTTTCTACATTTCAAATCTTTCCAAATTCAAAGCTTTCTAAATTCAAAACTTTCTTAAGTTAAATCTTTCTAAACCCAAATCTTTCTAAATTCTAAACTTTCCTAAAACTTCAAATCTTCCCAAATCTAAAATTTTCTAAACTCAAAACTTTCTTACTTTCAAAACTTTCCTATTTCAAAACATTCCAAATTCTAAACTTTCCAACTTTCGAAACTTCCTAATTTTAAAACCATTCCTAAAATGAAAACCTTCCCAATTCGAACACTTTCCTAAATTGAAACTTTCCTAAAACGAAACTTTCCAAAAATGAAACTTTCTTAACATGAAACTTTCCTAAGTCGAAGCTTTCCTAATTCGAAACTTTCCTAAACCAAAGCTTTCCTAAGTTGAAACTTTCCTAAAATGACACTTTCCTAATTTGAACCTTTCCTAATTCGAACTTTTTCTAAATTCAATCCAATCTTCAACGTCCACCATTTGAGTCCAATCTTTCTTAATCTCAAGTCCTTTCTAAATTCTCTCTTTCCTAAGTCTAAGTTTCCTAAAACCAAGTTTTCCAAAGTCAAATCTTTTCAAATCTTCCAATCAAAGTTCAATCTCTCAATCTTCCAATTGAATTTCTAATTCAATCTCTTTCTTCCAATCATATTTTCTATTTTCTATCGGACTCTTGTCCGAACTACGACTGACCTGATTCCTCGAAAAGGATACGTAGGCAACCCTCATGGGTGCGGTCACAACATCTTTCAAATTTCTAATTCCACAACATTTTTCAAATTCTAATTCTAAAATCTTCTTCGAGTTTCCAATTCTATGTTCTATTTCCAATTTCCAATTCCAAAAATCTATTTTCAAATCTCAATTTTCAAATTCTGAAACTTTCTAATTTCAAATCTATCTTTTCAAATCATTTTTAAAATCAAATCAATTTCTTTTCAAAATCTATTTTCAAATCAAATCTTCCTCTTGCATCTGCATATCATGCATCATGTCTTTTTAAACATTCTTTTTCAAAGTGGATAGGATTGAACTATAGTTAGTTGAAGACTCTCATAGGTAAATCTAGGGTAGATTGACATGTAGGTATTGAAAGGGTGGGGTAGGGTGATGGCTTAGTGCGTCTTCCCTACACATAACCAACCTTCGAACCTAGATCACTGTTTTCAAAGACCAAAAGGAGTTATATTTCAAAAAGGGCTTAAATGTTTTTCAAAGGTTGCCAAATAACCTTTTCTCCTAAAAACCCTCTCTTGAGGTGGTATTTTCAAAAATCGTTTTCAAAAACACTAAGTGTAGTCTTCGGATTATTCTTAGTTTTTAGGTGACCTAACTCACCTTAATCAACTTAGGTGACAACTCCAAATCTTTTCCAAAAGCCCTTTATTCAAATTAATTTTCAATTCAAACCTAGTCGCACTCATTCTTCTAGGAGGGTGAGTTCTAACGAGAGAGTACAGTGTTTTTCCCGTTTGTGTGTGTATTTCTCGAGTGCGTAAAATCTGGGCGCGACAATCACCTTTTAAGGTCTTTTCCTTTTCTTTGTGGGCTTCTTTCTCTATCTCCCTTTTTTTTTTCTCTTTTCTCTTCTTTATACGAATTTATGCCCATATAGGGCCCATCATTTCCTTTAGTTCTTGCCCCAATATTATTGCTTACACAATCTATTAACAGGAAAGTAAAGACAAAATTTGGTAGAAGGACATCCCTTTGGTAATTACTTCTTCAAGTAGGCTTTGGGACCACGCCTGCCTCCTCCATGCTCCATTTGCCGACTTCTTCACTTGGTTGCGCTGGGTGAATTGATGCGTCAACTGCGGGGTGGCAGAGATCAACAGCCATAGTGTAACTAGGGCTTCCTCCTTTTTCTTATTTTTCTTTAGCGGGGTCAGTGGGGTTGTGCATCTCTTCTTAGGACTCCTGCTGGCTTTCCTTTAGTTGGGCAGTTTTCTCTTGCTCGGCTTCTTGGGATTTCATAACCAGGCTTTCTTCAGAGGCTTGCGACGACTTTTCCTTGGCTTCTTCTTTTTCGACTTCCTTTTTGTCAATCTCTGCAAACAGGCTATCCAGATCGCCTTCGTTGAATTCGAATGGTTTGTTTGGCAGTTTTGGCTCATAGATGCCCCAGCCCATGTCCTCGTAATCGAAAAGCTCTTCTTTCAAGCGAGCCTCAGCTTCAGCATATCTAGGATGTAGGAATTCTTCTCCCCAGCCATCAACAGGTGCAATATCATTGGGAATGTTTGCAACAGGTTCATCCATGGGCCAGTCAAAAGGGTCTTGTTCTCCACTTGTATTGTAGAGATAGATGGGGCATGGTGGCAATTCTTCCTCCCGATCGCTTTCAGTATCTGACTCACCCTCGAAGTACTCTGTGGTTATGATGCCATCAAGATCCGCCTCATCCTCAGTGATGATGTTGATAGCATGGTCGGGTAAGGGATTTGCCGTGACATTGGGCGTGGGGACCAGCTTTATTTCTTGGGTGTTGATGACCTTGTTGTTAATGAGGTCTTGAATCTTATGCTTTAAGGAGAAACAGGGTTTTGTGTCATGCCCTTGTCCCCCAGAATGGTACTCGCAGGTAAGGGCAGGGTTGAAAGTTGGCAACAGTGGGCTTGGCAATGGCCGCGGGGGAATAGGGTTTATATACTTGGCCTTGAGGAACTTGTGATAGGCCTCTATTTGGGTGCATGCCAAACGTGTGAACTCTCGATTCCATCAGTTGTTATTTTTGTTGGGGTTGAAGTATGGTCAGGCTGCAGCAGGTCCAGTTCGGGGTGCTTGGGTAGCAGCGACGGGGATGTTGATAATGCGAGTAGGTGGTGAAGGTCGAGCCTGGTATTGGGGGTAATATGGTTATTGCTGCGTAGGTAGGATAGCAGATACTTCTCCACCTTCTTGGCCGCGTTCGCAAATCCCTCACTTGTCTTGGCATAGAGGTCAGTGATTCTGCCAGTTTTCAGCCCACTCTCAATCATTTCCCCTTGTATTATCAACTCAAAAAAGCTTTTTCCAATACTCAAGCACAGGCGCTCATAGTACAACCCTTGGAAGGTGTTCACAAACAACTGTACGTATTCTTTCTCTAGCAATAGAGGGTTAACTTGCGCAACCGCCTCCCTCCATCTCAAAGCATAGCTTTTAAAGCTTTCTTTTTCGCCTCGAGTCATCATCATCAAGGCGCATCTGTCCACGATCAGGTCACTGTTATGCCGATATTGAGATCGGAAGGCTGTGACTAATTCATTCCAGGTTGTTATTTTTCTCAAGTCCAAGCGAGCAAACCATTGTAAAGCGGGCCCAGTTAGGCTGTGTTGAAACAATTGCATCAAAAGTTTGGGTCGTTCCCATGTCCGCTTAATGCCCCAACGTACAACCTCAAGTGTGCAACGGGGTCCCCACACCCTTCATACTTCTGAAAGTCGGGCATTTTGAACTTGGGGGGCCTCGGGTGGTCAGGGAAGAAGCAGAGTTCGTCGTAAGACATCCCACCGAAGGTGTCGTGACCTTGGAGGCTACGTAGGGACTCCTCCAAGCCTTGTATCTTGAGATCGAGAAGGTCTCGGCCTTCCTTCTTTGAAGTGGCAGTCAGCGAGATAGTTTCAGGGTTTTCCTCTTCTCCTTCCTCGGGTTGTACCCCTTTAAGGACCTCCTTGCTCTTTGTTGTACTGTCAGTTCGCAGGACAATCCTTGGTGGGATTGCTTCAGTTTCCTCAGGGTAGGATGTGGATGCCGATGGGTTCATGACAAGCCCTTTGAAGGCCATTAGTTGTATAAGCTTGAACATTTCGTCTATTTTTGCCTTCATTTCATTCACTTCTTTGCGTGTCACCGAACTGTTCTGTTGATCGGGGATATTGCCTTCGCTCGACATTTGTGCTGTTCTTTGTCGGATACGGATTGGCGTTCGAAGGACGAAGGTTACTCGTGTTCCTCTTCTTCCTCACCTTAGAGCAATGGTGACCTATAATGCAAGCAATCTTACCAAAGCTATGGCTAGTCTTTTGGTGAGATGGGGGGGAGCAAAGAAATTAAAGAAAAACAAAACAAAAAGATTACATGTTAGGTTCTTGATTTGGAAAGGCTTTATGCGATGCGCGCCATAAGGATGCCCCTGCCTTTTGAGGGGAACTAAGCATGATGCTTTGGCTCATGTCTGGAGATAAGGGATCGCCCCTGCATGCAAATACTGTACCTGCCCCTGTTCATCCATTCATTCATACATTCATTTGACAATAAGAACGATTTTATTAAGATGAATTCTTTTTGGTACATAAAATTTTCTCAAAAATACATAGAAATAGGGGGAACATTTTCCTTGGGACTTCCACTTATTTCTACATTTACATTATAGGATCCTAAACTACTCTTGAGCCTTCGGATTCGCCTTGTTGGTAGGAGCCCTTGATTTGAATTGCTCACTTGTCTTCTCGGCAACCTTATCTCCATGAGCGAAGAGGGATTAGGGCCCCTCTTTATGAGATGACTTTGATGCATGCTATAAATCCTTAGGGTCTCGTGGTACCCTTAGGAATTTTGGGTTGGCTTGAATTAGGCGAGATGGTCTTTAAGCCTTTCTCTAGGGGTTGATTGGATACATGAAGATGCAACGACTTGAGTTACTTTGAGAACACTTGTCTTGAAGTGAGTTCCAATGCATGAGCAGTTATGATGCATGTACATAGAAACAGCAAGAATTAGATGGCGTAACAGCACGGTTTAAACAAAATTTATGAGGAAAAATAAAGCAGTCACCCTTTCCTCCTTGATTTTGAAATTAATGCGTGTGTCTTAAATCCGGCAGAGGTTCGGCCATGCATGGGGTGCTACATGAGCATTAGGTTGGGGGTCTACTAATGCTTCCTCAAAAGTTGGTCCCCGAACCTTCAAACCTCCAGCGTCCACCCCCGAAAGAGTGAACTCCATCTTTGGTTGGTGGTTCAAGCGGGGAACTATCAAGAGACTGTAGGCTAAGAAACTGACATAGCATCCGCCCACAGTCAATATACTGTTCCCCCTTCTATCTTGAAGGGTAGTAACCAGGTAATATATGCAAGATGCAAATACAAGTGAGCACGCCAAGTGTGTGTGAAATTTTTGAAAATGGAGGAAAGGACCCAACAACACACTTCACATCCTGTACATTCATTCACATTCATGGCAATAAATAAGATATGAAATAAAATGTGAACAAAGGTCCACCTACAAAAGACAAATGCAAAGAGTTAGTAACTTTTCAAAAAACTCAATGCAAGGTAAAATGGATGGTCAATGCAAAGAATATAAGTGTAAGCAATGGATGCAAGTGATGATACTTATTTGAAAATTGTTTTGGAAAGATTTGGTGAGTGGATAAAACTTGGACAAAGTAACCGGAGATTCTGGGTGAGTGAAGGGTGAAGAGACATGTTAATGGCCTAACCCTCTAAGTATTCCCCAGCGGAGTCGCCAGCTGTCGCGCCCCGGTTTTTGGGTGTCTAATGTCCTTTCGGCTCGGAGACCCTAAAGCATGGAACTTTGTCACTAGAACTCGTCCTCCTAGAAAGACAAGTGCGACTAGGTTTGAAAATTGGTTTGACTAAGGGCTTTTTAGAAAAATAGGAGTCGCCACCAAACTTGATTAAGGTGAGTTAGGGCACCTAAAACTAAGTGTTAATCCGAAGATTAAACTTAGAAATTTTTGGAAAAGATTTTGAAAAATTCCTTATGAGAGGGTTTTTAAGAAAATAGGTTGTTTGGCAACTTTTGGAAAGATTTAAGCCCTTTTAGAAAATAACTCCATTTTGGTCATTTGAAAACAAAAATCTTTGGTTCAGGGTTGGTTACGTGTAGGGAAGATATCCTAAGATCATCACCCTACCCCGCCCTTTCGGTACCTACATATCTAATCACCCTTGGTTCACTCACTAGAATAACCGGTTACCATTGTCCACTTAATATCCACTTTAGAATTTTGAAAATGGGGTTTAGTCATCACTTTTTGGATGGATGATGCATGATGCAAGTTTTTTGAAGAAGTTTGAAAATAATGGGGGTTTTGAAAGAGTTTGGAATAGAAATTTTGAATTGATTGAAATTTTTGAAAAAGGAATTGGAATTGAGATAAAAGTTATGACCGCACCATTTTAGGTTGCCTACATATCTCATTTGGTGAGAATCAGGTAATTCATAGTTCGGGCAAGAGCCCGATAGAAAATAGGCGCATTAGTGCCTTTGGAAGGTTTGAAGACACTTTGGGGTCCTTGAAAAAGTTTAAGACATTTTGAGGTCTTTGGAAAAGTTTAAGACACTTTGAGGTCTTTGGAAAAGTTTAAGACACTTGGAGGTCTTTTGGAGAAGTTTAAGACACTGTGAGGTCTTTGGGAGAAGTTTAAGACACTTTATGGTCTTTGGAAGTTGAAGACCCCTTGTGGTCTTGGAGGTTTTGACTTGAAATTCAATGGTGGAGTGTTTTTGAAAATGTTTTTGGATCACCTTAAGGGAGTTTTCGAAAAATGCCTTGGCATGACTCAAGAGAACTTGAAAGTGTTTTTGAAGTCTTGTTTTGAAAACCTTGGAGGAATGACTTTAGAATGTTTTGATAAATTAGTCTTTGAAAGTGGTTTTTGGAAATGGCTAAGGGTTTCGAATTCTAATATGGGCAACCTTGGAGGTTGTTCTTAATATATCACTTTTCCTTGGAATCCCTAACCATGAGAGGGCTAGGGACACCTTAGGTTTGTCACCTTTTGAAAAACATTTTTGGAGATGTCTTGAAGATGGAGTGTAAAAACATTCGAAGAGTTTATGGAGTTAGTTTTTTGAAATCATGAGAGTAGGGGGTTTTTGGAAAAATAAGTTATGAGGATAATTTGAAAATTGAATGATCATTTAGAAAAGGGTTCAAAAGTTGGAACCTTGAAGCATATAAACCTATGTCGAGTTAATTTATGGTTAAGGGTGACCTAAGATTGACTAACTTGGGTTAGGTTAACCTAGGGTTAAGATGACCTATGGTTAACTAACTTGGGTTAAGTTAACTTAAGGTAAAGATGACTTAGGGTTAGGTTAACCTAAGGTAAGTGAACTAGGGTCAAGTTAACTTAGGGTTGGATAACTAGGGTCAAGTTAACCTAGAGTTAGTGAACTCGAGTCAAGTTAACCTAGGGTTGGATAACTAGGGTCAAGTTAACCTAGGGTTGGACAACTAGGGTCAAGTTAACCTAGGGTTAGACAACTAGGGTCAAGTTAACCTAGGGTTAGTAAACTAGGGTCAAGTTAACCTAAGGTTGGATTGGAAAATAGTTTTGAAAGTGGGTTTAATGCACTTGTGGAAAGGGTTTTGAAAAACAAAACATGTTATGCAATGAACTTTGGGGACAACCCTTTTGGAGATCATTTCCATGAAAATTTTGACTCTAGCCAAAAGTATGGTTTATATGGTTGATGTTTGGAGACCATTTCGAAGAAGGTTTCATTATGACCACTATAACCATTATCTTGACAAAAGTATGGATTTTAAGAATCAACACAATGGTGATAACCTTTGAAAAACCACTTTTAACACAAAGATGGAGAGAATGAACTCTTGAAAACCATTTTTAAGAAGGAGATTTTGAAAATCATTTTTAAAGGAAACTATTCTAGCAAGTTAACGTTCATATGGCCTATGTACGGGATATCTCTCAAGTGAGGGTTCCATGGGGCCATTCCAACCACTAAACTTGAGAGAATAGAAACCATAGAAATCAAAGAGTTTGAATATCATTCTTAGGCAAGCATAAAGAGAAAAGGAAACCATTCTAACAATTTAGGGCTCCTATGGCCATTGTAAAGGGAGACCACTCAAGAGAGGGTTCCATGGGGCCATTTTAACCACTAATTTTGAGAGAATAGAAACCTTGAAAATTAGAGAGTTTGAAAGCAACTTTTATGCAAGTTGAAATACAATGATGCAAAAGTGTGAATTAAGGGGTAGTGGGTGATTTTCTAAGGCATGACTTCTAAGGTCTCATCCTAAACTTCAAGGGACCAACTCTTGAAACAATTTTTGAAAGAAAGATAGAGCTTGGAGATGGCATGAAAATAAGAGCAATGTAAGCATTGTAGAGTATGACAATAAGCATAAAATGAAACCAAGCATGCAAAACATGATCAAAATAGTGATATGCAAGGGGTCATGATTACATACAAGGCTTTTAGGCTACACCACATAAACAAGTGGCTCTTAGGCCATACCATCTTAAAGTGGGCTAGTGAGAGATCCCCCTACACGGTGGCCCTCACTTGGTTTCCTCTAGGCATGATCTAAGAGCCCTCTTAGCTCAAGCATGCAAGAAAGGGGGGTTGAAGATGGGGGTTAAAATAGAGAATAGCCTAAGTAGGCTAGGAGGGAGAAGAGAAGAGTGGGGGAAGACACAAATGTAAAAAGGATACCACCTTTTGCCTTCAACCATTTGTAGTCTTCAAGGGATACTTTGGTGGGAGCTTGAATGACTTCAAGAAGGCTTAGAGGGCTGGTAGGGAGTGTTTGATGGTGTATAAGGCCTTATATGTGAAGTATATAGGCTTGGGGATGATGGAACCTAAGCTAAGTGTAGGAGGGATGAAGTGTGTATAGAGGTTCGCAGTTCTGGAGTGACTTCAACAGGGCTTCACATCAGAAATTGGAGTTGGAATATGCAAAGGGTGGTCTGGTATTTATAGAGATTCTGGAATAGACCTGGCGCATGTACTACATGCGCCTGGCCAAAATTTGGCCCTGCACATGTAGCACATGCGCAGGTACTGTTCTATTGCCAGAATGACACGTGGCACCCCATATACTAGATAAATCTCGACTGTTGATCGAAAGTTGGGCGATCTGATCAAAATTTGAGCGCATGTAGCATACGTTCCATCACCAAGAAAGTTCGCCCAAACTTTGCCTCGATAATTGAATCAATTAGGAAGGTTTCAAGGGAATCGGTCGCACTCGGGATGTTCTCCCAGGGCTTTCGGTGAACTTTCATGTTTTCAAGAAGTTTGAATTACGTTTGGAGGTGAACGATATCATCTTGGGAAGTGTGCCAAAAAGGTCACTTTTGCGAAGCGTCTATGATACGCTCCAGGGGTGTTTAAAAGTGGCTGTTTTCATTTCATGTGATCGAGGCCTTCGGGAAGCAATCCATTCAATTGGACCATACCGATGGAAAGTACTCTAGAAATACTTTCAGAAATTCCCAGAGTTACGCATTTCTCAAGTCATTTGACAGTGCATTTTGATTAGGAAATCGGAGAAAAAGTCAACCTTGGTGGAGCGTCTGCAAAACGCTCCAGGGGTTACTGAAAGTTACAGTTTTTGCACCGTACGATGGAGGGCTTCAGGAAGTGATCTACTCGATTGAGCCATATCGATAAAAAGATTTATGAACGAGCTTTCGAGAATTCCCTGATTTACACATTTCTCAAGTTAGTTGACAGTGCATTATGACTAGGGAATCGGGGGAAAAGACAATTTAGGCAGAGCGTCAACTTTTATCGAGTCGTGTGAGTTTAGTGTCGTAGGGTCTTCCTCGGGTTAAACAAGGGCGTGTAGTGAAACCCTCTACTTAAAATCCCAAGGCCTGTGCTATGTCGGGGCATATTTGTGCTTGTAGAGGCAGAACGGTCATTTTGACCAGGGTTGGCTGGAAATGGTCAAGAATATTTTGGTGTGTTGTGTTAAGTGTGTAGGGTTGTTCAGAGATGGTTTTGGGAGAGTCTTTTACCGTTCGGCGGGGTTTGCGCAGTGTTGAGGTGTTCAGGGGCAAAATGGTCATTTTGGCTGGAGTGGGCCAAAATAGGATCGGATTTGGATCAAATGGCATGTGGGGGACGCCTAATGGTTTAACAACATTTTGGAAGGATGGACTTATCGTTTTGAGGGATTTTAAACTTTCCCAAAACGTGCCTGGAGGCCCAAAGGGCTGGTTTGGTCATTTTTCACCGAGTCGGGCTAGTAGGCGCTGGTGCTGACCTAGGTGTTGGTTCCCGAGACCGCCCAGTCTCGGAAAACTACCTATGAGGTGTTAGTCTCTAAAAACGCCCGTTCTTAGAGAACTACCTGTAGGAGTGGTGTTGGTTCCTGAGAACGCCTAGTCCCAGAAAGCTACCTGGAAGGGTGGTGTTGGTCTTTGAGAACGCCCAGTCTCAGGGAACTACCAAATGACAGACATTCTACGTTGGCGGGCTAGCAAGTGCTAGAAGTGAACCGTCTGGAATTTGATAAGGTGTTGGTCCCCAAGATCGCCCGATCCCGGGAAGCTACCTGGATAGCATTGGTTTTCGGGACCGCCTGGTCCGAAAAGCTACCTGGAATAATGGTGCTTAGGGCTCTAACGGGTCCTTGTGGACCCGAGAAGCGACCAGTTGGTTGGATTGGAGATTGTAAGGCTCATCTTGAACCTTCAGGTGTTGTGATGTTGGAAACCAAACCCGGTCGGGCCGAAGAGTGCCGAGCGGGCAAAAATGGGGTGCTTACACTCTTCTTATAGAATGAATTGACATGCATGCCATGAGTCCTTAGGGTTACGTGGGAACCCTTAAGGTTTGGGTAGGTTTAATGCAAAGGAGAGTGACCTTGGTGTCACTCTCAATGGGTTGATCATATGTATGAGAATGAAGTGACTTGAGTTACTCTAGAACTCTTGTCTTGACATGGAATATGAAATGCATGAATATGGATGCGAAGAGTATAAGGAGAGAGAATGCGAGAGTTAGGTAAATGTGCATGTATGAGCAGTTAGACAAGCATTATAACAGTAAGAATATAGTCATTATAATAACAATAATAAACAGATATAAATTAAAAGCGGTTGCCCTTTCCTCTATGGTTTTAGAAAATGGTGTGCATGTCTTAAATTCAGTAGAGGTTTGGCTATGTGAAGTGTCTATATGAGCATAAGGTTGAGAGTTTACTAATGCGTCCTAAAAAGGCTCGGTCCCTGGATCTTCAAACCTAGGCCCACTCCTCGAGGTGGTGCCATGATCAGTTGGTGATCCGAGCAGGGGAATCATCAAGAGGCCGTAGGCAAAGAAACTGACACAGCATCTTACCCACAACTAATATACCGTTCCCCCTTTCTAACTAGAAGGGTCATATCAGGGTAAAAATATAAGTATGCAAAATGTAGGTACACATGCAGTGTGTGTGTGATTTTTTAAAGCAGAGAAAAGAGCCCAACAACTCACATCCATCTTGTTCATCACATTCATATATGCATAGTAGTTAGTATAAAATAATAAGGCAAACAAAAGCCCACCTACAAAACAAAGATGTAAGAGTTAGTATGTGGATGGCAAGCTTAATACAAGATAAAATGAATGGAACTAAATGCATGTTTTTTGAAAACAATTTTGAAAATTTGATTTTGAAAATTAAAAGTGGATAGAAATAGACAAGTTAATCGAAGACTCTGCATGGAAGAAGGGTAAAGAGACATGACTATGGCTTAACCCTCTAAGTGTCCTTAGCGGAGTCGCCAGCTATCGCTTCTAGATTTGTCGCACTCGAGGAATACACACACAAGCGGGAAAAATACTGTACTCTCTCGTTAGAACTCATCCTCCTAGAAGAATGAGTGCAACTAGGTTTGAATTGAAAATTGATTTGAATAAGTACGGTACTCTCTCTGTTAGAACCTATTCTCCTGAAAGGACAAGTGTGACTAGGTTTAACCTTGAAATTGATTTAAACAAGGGCTTTTGAAAAACATTTGGAGTCGCTACCTAACATAGTTAAAGATGTGTTAGGTCACCTAAAACTAAGTATAATATGAAGATTAAACTTAAATTTTTCAAAATCATTTTGAAAGTGTCCTTCTTAAGAAGGTTTTTTTTTTAGAAAAGAGGTTTTGAGCAACCTTTTAAAATGTTTTAAAGCCTTTTTGAAAGCATGACTCTGGGTTGGTCTTTAAAACTAGAAATCTATGACCTAGTGATTGGTTACGTACAGGGAAGATATCCTAAGATCATCACCCTACCCTCCCCTTTTGGTACCTACATGTCTAATCACCCTTAGTTCACTCACTTGAATCACCGGTTACGAATATCCACCAAATATCCACTTTAGAATTTTGAAAAATAGGTTTGGTCATCACTTTTTGGATGCATGATGTATGTTTTGAAAAAGATGCTTGAAAATATAGAAGTTTTAAAAGAATTTGAGATAGGAATTTTGAATTGATAGAAACTTTTGAGAAGAGGAATTGGGTTGACATAACGGTTATGATCGCACCATTTTAGATTGCCTACATATCTCATTTGGTAAGAATCAGGTTATTCGTAGTTCGAGAAAGGGCCCAATAGAAAAGCGCCACATTGGGGCCTTTGGAATACTTTGAAAACACATTGAGGTCTTTGGAAAGGTTTGAAGACGCTTTGAGATCTTTGGAAAAAGAGAACTTGAGAGTTTAGAAAAAAAAATGCTTTAAAATAGGACTTGAGATGTTTGAAGTGTTTTTGAATTCAAGTTTGAAGATGATTCTAAATATTTTTTAAATTAACTCAAGAGAGTTTTGAAATTTTTTTGAAACAACTCAAGGGAGTTTTGGAAATATTTTGAAGTCTTGTGTTGAAAATGTTGGTGGTAGAGTTTGAATTGGAAATGTTCTTGTGAACTTATCTTCGAAATGCTTTTAAAAGTAGTTTTTGAATACCTTATTACAGGCATGTTTAATGTTTCATCACCTTTAAGATATTAGTCATTGAAGAACTAAACTCCTTTAGGACTATGAGTTCTGAAAACAAGTTTGGAAAGGGGCTAGAGACTTCCCGTTAATTTTTAAAACTTTAGGGTTATAGAACCTATCTTGAATATCTCACTTATACTGGAACAATCCTAACCATGGAAGGATTAGGGTTGCTTCAAGAATATGATGTTTGAAAATCCTTTTTGAAAAGAGTTTTTAAAAACACTTGGGATTTTGGAACCCTAATATGGATGTCACGCCCAGATTTTTCACACTCGAAAAATACACAGACAAGTAGGAAAAATACTATACTCTCTCATTAGAACTCACCCTCCTAGAAGAATGAGTGTGACTAGGTTTGAATTGAAAATTGATTTGAATAAAGGGCTTTTGGAAAACAATTGGAGTCACCACCTAACTTGATTAAGGTGAGTTAGATCACCTGAAAACTAAGCACAATCCAAAGACTACACTTAGGGTTTTTGAAAACGATTTTGAAAATACTTCCTCAAGAGAGGGTTTTTAAGAAAATAGATTTTTTGGCAACCTTTGAAAAACTTTTAAGCCCTTTTTTGAAAATAAACTCCATTTTGGTCTTTGAAAATAGTGATCCTAAGTTCGGAGGTTGGTTAAGTATAGGGAAGATGCACTAAGTCATCACCCTACCCCGCCCTTGCGGTACCTACATGCCTATTCACCCTTGATTCACCTATTAGAGTCTTTAACTACTACATGTCCAATATTATCCACTTAAGAAAAAGAATGTTTAAATGAATAATGCATAATATGCAAGTGCAATAGAAGAGAGTTTGAAAATAAATTTGAAAAAAGATTTGAAGAGATGGATTTGATTTTGAAAGAAAGTTTTGGAGATTGGAAAGGAAATAGAAACTTGGAAGTTTGAAATAGATCATGGAATTGGAAGTTGGAAAAAAGTTATGACCGCATCCATGAGTGTTACCTACGTATCTTTTTTGAGCAATCAGGTCAGTCGTAGTTCGGACAAGAGTCCGATTGAAAATAGAAGATTTTGATTTGAAAATTGATTTGATTTGAACTTAGAATAGAAGATTGGAAATTAGAATTAGAAATGTTAGACTTTGATTTGGGAAGATAGAACTTGGAAGAAAAATTTAGACTTGTTTTGGAAAGATTGAGGTTTAGGAAACCTAGACTTAGGAAAGAGAGGATCTAGGAAAGACTTGAGGTTTAAGAAAGATTTGACTCGAATATTAGACTTGGAAGATGATGGAAGTTGGAATTTAGGAAAGATTCGAATTAGGAAAGTTTCATTTTAGGAAAGTTCCATTGTAGGAAATTTTTCAAATTAAGAAAGTTTTGAAATAAGAAAGGTTTTGAAATAGGAAAGGTTTCATTTTAAGAAAGTATTGGAATCAAAAAGTTTTGAATTTGGAATGTTTTAAAATAGAAAAGTTTTGAAAGTAAGAAAGTTTTGAATTTAGAAAGTTTTAGATTTGGAAAGATTTGAAGTTTAGGAAAATTTAGAATTTTAGAAAGATTCAAAGTTTGAGTTTTAGAAATTCTTGAAATTAGGAAAGGTTTTAGTTTAAGAAAGATTTAAAAACTTAGATTTGGAAAGTCAAAATTTGGAAAGGTATGAAATTAGGAAAGATTTGAAAACTTCAAGTTTAAGAAAAGATTTAAAAGTTTAGATTTTGGGAAAAGTATGGTTTAGGAAGGTATGAGACTAGGAAAGATTTGAATTAGGAAAGATTTGGAGTTTGAAGGATTGAGATTCCTATTTCCTAAAACAAGGGATTGGATTTTGTTTCCAAAAATGGAGGATAGGATCTAATTTCCTAAATAGAAGATTGGATTTGGTTTCCTAAAGGGAAGATTGGATTTGGTATGGATTTGGAAAGATGAAGTTTTAGAAATTCTAGATTTGCAAGACTATAGTTTTGATGTAGAAAAATGGTTTTTAGAAACTTATGATTTTGATGTAAAATGGAAAATTTTGGAAACCTAGGTTTTGAGGTAAGAGTAGAAATCATGTTTTGAGAAAGGAAATTAGGGTTTCCTAATCGTTGACTCTAGGGTTTAACTAAGGCTCTAAGAAAAGAGATTTTGGAAAGTGAGCTTTTAGAAAGGGAGATTTTTTTAAGACAATCCTAGAGAGGAGTTTTTAGAAAGTGAATTTTGAAAAGAAAGTTTTTCGAAAGGGATTTTGGAAAGTAAAACTTTGAGAGAGTTTTTGGAAAGAGAGGTTTTGGTAGGAGATCTTAGAAAAGAGTTTTTGGAAAATGAATTTTGAAAAGAGAGTTTTTGGAAAGGGATTTCTGGAAAGAGTTTTTCTAGAAAGGAGACCTAGGGAGCGTTTTTAGAAAGTGAATTTCAAAGAGAGCATTTTGGAAAGAAATTTTTAAGAAAGTGATTTTTGTGAAGGGAAGTTTTAGAAAACAACTTTGGAAAGGAATTTTGAAAAGGAGATTAAAGAGAATTTTTAGAAAGTGTATTAGAAAAGAGATTTTTTAGAAAGAGAGATTTGAAAAGAGAGTTTTTAGAAAGTATATAAAATATCTCACTTTCCTAAAGCGATTCTAACTATAAGAAGGTTAGAACCACTTTAAGATAGTGGTTTTGAAAAACAACAAGGATTTAAAAATATGGACCATATTGGTCACTTTAAATGTAACACTTTCCTAAAGTAACCCTAACCATGGAAAGGCTAGAATCACTTTAGGATTGTGATTTTGAAAACAAGTTTGGAAAAAAGAATATTTTGATGCAAGTTTGAAAACAATTTCAATGCAAGTTTTGAAAAGCAGTTGGAAAACGAATTTTGGAGGAATGCACGATTATGATATGCACAATACAAAGAGAGTCGTGAACATACAAGGTTAAGGCTTCACCACATAATCAAGGGGGCTAAACCCACGTGGTCTCCAGTTAGACTAAAAGAAAGCCGCCAACACGGTGACCTCCAATAGCCTAATCCTATACATGGATCTGGAAATCCCTTGTTTCAAACATGCAAGAAAGGGGAGGAAGAAGATAGGAGATTAAAATAGAAGAAAACCCAAGTGGGTTCAGAGAGAGAAGAGAGAGGGGGAAGATGCATAAACTTAAATAGAGAACCTACCTTGTGTCTTCTTTATTTTGCTTTGCTTTGCGAGCTTTGTTTTTTTGCTTTGCTTCGTTCTTCACTTCAGTCTTTCATCTTCATCTTTGGGAACTTGTCTTGATTTACGAGAGCTTCAGGTTGCAGCATTTCAAGTCTTCAATGGAGGCCTTGGATGCTAGTGTATGAGTGTATATGAGTGTATGGGAGTATATGAGAGCGAGGGTTTGTGTATGGGGGGCTAGGGTTTGGAAAACCTAAAGAAAACTAGGGTTTAGGGAGGCTACGAGCTCTGTATATCGAAGCGTAGGATTTTTAGATTTAGTTTGCGGACCTCTTTTACGCTGGAGGAGGCTCTGTATTTATAAAGAGAAAAATGACCTGGCACCTGTTGCAGTAGCGCCAGGCCAAAATTTGGCTTGGCGCCAGCCACTTAGGAAAGTTTTTAAGTCGGCAAGCTACGTATCTTCAAAAGATTTGGGCGCCTATACTAGTGACTACTATGCAATTTTTAGCCTTGCTTCATTAGAAGTTACTCCAGAAGATCCGGGAATGATTTGAAGGGGCCGGGAATGACTCAGAAGGTCGGAGAGGGACAGGAACCCTTAGAATATAGTCCCGGAGGTATTAGACTTGAAAAATGATGTCAAGATGTGTTAGCAAGGTTGACCGGGCTAGTAGAGGCAAAACGGTCAACCGAGCCGAAAAGCTGCCAAGACGAACTCATAACGTCCCGGAAGAAGACTCGAGGTTTGGAAACATTATTTAGATTGTCCTAGGAGGTTACCGGTTTGATGCCCAAAGCCAGTGTGGTCGAAAAAGGCGATAGGCCCACTAGGGGCAAAACGGTCATTCTGCACCGGGTTTGCTGGAATTGACTCAGAATGATCCGGAAAGATAATGGAAGGTCGAGAATACTATAAAAAGCATTCTTGGGAGGTTACCGGTTTGATACCCAGAGCCGGTGTGGTTCTCGGGGCGTTCGAAGGTCTAGGGGCAAAATGGTCATCTTGACCAAAAAGTCTCGAAATTGGCCCGAAACTGACTAGAAGGCACCTATTCATGCTGAATTACCTTTAAGACAATCTTGGAAAGGTGGACTTACCATTCTGAGGACTTAGGTACTTTCTCAAGAAACGTGTCAAAATTGGCCCTAGGGTAGTTTGGTCATTTTTCACCAAAGTGGGCTAACAGGCACCAGTGTTGACCTGGGTTTTGAATGTTTCCGCCACTCTGACAGTGGTCCCGTGATACAGGGGTTTGTTGGCAATTCCCTATATCGACCTGTTTACGAGTACTTATACTTTACGAGTACTTCCGCTACTCTAACAGTTTGTGATCATTCCCGAGACTGCCTGATCTCGGGAAGCTATTAAATGGACTTAGCACCTGAGGAATCAACTTTCTCAAAAGGCATTCTGAAACTGACATTTCTACATTGGTGGGCTAGCAGGCACCAAAGGTGGACCGTTCTACCATCTAGGGGACTTGGGATCTCGTCCCTGTCGACGGTTTTGAAAGGAGTTACCATTCCGAAGAGTTCACTCAGAAACGTGCCAAATTGGAGGGTCTTACCACCTTGAGGAATCCACTTTCTTGAAAGGTGTGCCGGATTTAATTAGAATTGGAAATGAAATTTGAAAGGGGACTTACCGTCTTTAAAAAGACGTGCCTATTGGAATTGGACCGAACAATGGCCCCAAGGGCATTTTAGTAATTTTGCCTCTATTTGGGCCCAAAGGGCCCGCGAAGCAATTGATTGACGGGGTTAGACTTGAAAAGTTGATTTAGATTGAAATACGTCCATATTGACTTGATTACAAGTCTGGATAGACTGAAGACTGCCGAACGGGCAAAAATGAGGTGCTTACAATGGACAACCTTAAAGGTTGTATTTAATGTATCACATTCCCTTGGAATCCCTAACCATAAAGGGTTAGAGACACTTTAGGGTTTTGAGTTCTTGAAAACATTTTGAAAATAGTTTTTGTTAAATATTAAGTGTCTAGCCACTTTTGTCAAGACAAGTTTAAGAAAACTTATTTAGAAGCATTTTTGAAGATAGAGTATGGGAGTATTTGAAAAGATTTTGGAGTTGATTTTTGAAATCTCAAGAGAGTAGGATGTTTTTTGAAAGTAGGTTATGACAATGTTTTATATTGAAAGATCGTTTGAATAGGTGTCTTTGAATTGGAGCCTTGAAGCTTACTAACCTTGGTTGGGTTGACCAAGGGTTAACTAACTCAGGTTAGGTTAACCTAGGGTTGGACAACTAAGGTTAGGTTGGACTAGGGTTGGATTGACCTTGGGCTAGTTAACTAGAGTTAGGTTATCCTAGAGCTCAGGTGACCTAGGGTTGACAAACTATAGTTAGCTTAACCTAGGGTTAAGGTAACCTAGGGTTAACTAACTTGGGTTAGGTTAACCTAAGGTTAGAAGGTGGTTTTGAACTAGGGTTTAGGCCTAGTGGTTTTGGAAAGGTGATTTTAAACCAAAGTTTGGACCTAGTGGCTTTGGAAAGGTGGCGTTATACATGAAACTTGAAAATGTGTTTTGAAAACTATTTTATAAAAACCACGCAACAGAGGGTTGCCTTGGAACCAATTCAACCACTAACTTAAGAGAGTAAAACTTGTGAAAATCAATATTGAATAGACAGTTCTGAAGACTTCTTTGATTGAAAATTAAAGATAATGAACCTTTGAAAATTATTTTTAGAAATGAGGTTTTGGAAAACCATTTTTAAGATGTTAAAAACCACTCTAAAGAATAAGGGTTTACATGGTTAATTTGAGTGAAATCACTTCAAAGAGGACTCCATAGGACCATTCTAACCACAATATTCAAGAGAGCAAAACTTTTAAAAATAAAGATGAAGATGGCAGCTTTGGAAAACCATTTTTATGCAAATTAAAGTGAATGAATTTTTTAGAACCCTTCTTGAAAAAGGTTGTTTTGAAAACCAATTTTGGGGTGTAGAAAACCACTCTAGTGAGCTAGGGTTCCTATGGTCAATAAATAAGGAGACCACTCAAGGGAGGGTTTTATGAGAACCATTTCAACCACAAACTCAAGAGAGCAAAACTTTGAAAATCAAAGTGAAATACTAGGTTTGAAAACCATTTTAATGTAACTCGAAGATAGTAAAATGCAATGATACAAAATGAGATCAAGGGGCTTAAGGAGGGTTCTCTAGGATGTGAAAATTAAGAGTTTGAGCTAGGCTTCAAGGAACCAACTCTTAGAATCATTTTTAGAAAAACACTTGAATATGGAATTTGAGAATGACATAGAATAGAGATAGTGAAGGTTTTTGAAAAATGATGATGAACAAGAAAATGGAGCTAAGCATGCAAAACATGAACATGGTAACTATATGCAAAAGAGGGTTCATGAAATCATACAAGGCTAGAGGTCACACCAAATTGCAAGGTACTTCAAGGCCATACCATCTTAAAGTAAACTTGTGAGACATCCCCCTATACGGTGGCTCTCATAAAGCTTTTCTCTAGTATGAACTAGGAGCTCACTTGTTCCAAGCATGCATGAAAGGGGGGTAGATGATAGGGGTTTAAAATAGAAAATAGCTTAAGTAGGCTAGCAAGGAGAATAGAAGAGTGGGAATGGCAAAATGTAAAAGAGAATACCACCTTTGTCTTCAAACCACTTTCAAGCTTCCATGGATGACTTGTCTTGAACTTAAATGGCCTCAAAGAGGCTTGAAGGGACTAGAAATGGCTCTTCTATGGCATTGGAAGCTTTGTAGATGGAGTGTATAGGCTAGAAAGAGATGAATCTAACTTAGGTGCTTGGAGGGTGAGGTGTATATAGAATTTTTAGAGTTCTGAGGCTATTTTTGCAGAGCTTCGCTACTATTTTCAATCCCAGAATATGCAGAGAGGGAGTCCTGTATTTATAGGCAATGTGCTAGGAACTAGCGCATGTACTACCACATGTAAAATTGCCTAAGCGCATGTAGCACATGCCCTAATACTGTTCCACTGTTTGAATGCCATGTGGCACACTCTGTATTGACTCAACTTGGGGAATAAGCAAAATTTTGATCGATCTGATTATAATCTGGGCACATGTAGCATACGCTCCTCCACCGAGAACTTTCGTGTTAACTTTGCCTCGATAATTGTGCAATCTAGGAAAGATTCGAGAAAATCGGTCATGTCCACGATGTTCTCCTATTGTTTCTCAAGAACTGAGAACTTTCATGGAGCTTGAAAGGTGTTCGAAAAAGTGAGATATTACCTCAAAAAGCATAAATAAAAACACACTTTTGCAAAGCATCTGTGACGCGCTCCTCGAATATTCAAAAGTAGCAGTCTTAGGATCACATGATCAAGGTCTTCAAAAAGCGATCTCTCTAATTGGACCTTACTGATAAAAAGTGCTCTAGAATTACTTTCGAGAATTTTCTAATTTATGCATTTGTCAAGTCATTTGACGATGCGTTATAATCAGGGAATTGGAGGAAAAGACAACCCTAGTGGAGCATTTGTGAGACGCTCCAGGGGTTTTTTAAAGTGGTAATTTTTTAGCCATGCAATCAGGGGCTTTGGGAAGTGATTTATTCAATTGAGTCGTATTAATGGAAAGATCTATATATAGGCTTTTGGGAATTTCCTGATTTAGGCATTTCTCAAATCATTTGACGATACATTATAATCAAAAAATTGGGAAAAAAGACAACCCTAATGGAGAGTCCGCGAGACGCTCTAGGGGACTTTCATCGACTTGGAAGTGTTTAGAATCATGGGACTCTCCTTAGATTGAACATGGGCATATGATAAGATCTGTTGGTTTGGTACCCAAAGTCGGTATGGTTTCGGGGCGCACTCGAGCCACCAGGGGTAAAATGATCATTTTGACTAAAACTTGTCAGAAAGGGTTAAGATGGGTTGGGATAGCATACTAAACATGCTAGATTATTTAGGGATGGTCTTGGAAGGTGTATTTACCATCTGAAGGGAATTTGTACTGTGCTGGGGTGCCTAGGGCCAAAACGGTCATTTTGACCGGAGTTGACTGGAGCAGAACTGGAATTAGTCAGGATGGGGTATTGAGCATGCCTAACTGCTTAAAAATATTTTGGAAGGGTGGACTTACCATCTTGAAGGATTTTGAACTTTCTCAAAGACGTGCCTAGAGGCTCAAGGGGCAGGTTTGGTTATTTTTCACCGAGTCGGGCTAGCAAGCGCCGATATTGGCTTAGGTGTTGGTTCCCAAGACCACCTAATCTCAAAAAGCTGCTCGTGCAGTGTTGATCCCTGAGAGTGCCTAGACTCAGAGAGCTACCTGTAGGGTGGTGTTGGTTCCTAAAATCGCCCGATCTCAAAAAGTTACCTAGAGGGTGGTATTGGTTCTTGAGATCGCCTGGTCTCGGAGAACTACCAGGTAATGGACATTCTATATTGGTGAGCTAGCAGGCACCAGAAGTGAATCGTTTAGAATTTGATAAGGTGTTGGTCTCCAAAATTGCTCGATCTTGGGAAGCTACTTAGATGGTGTTCGTTTCCGAGACTACCCACTCTCGGAAAGCTACTTAGATGGGATCGATTTTGGAGACTGCCCGATCTCGGAAACCTGCCTGGAGTACCTAAGGGCAATATGGTCTTTTCATCTTCAATTGGGCCTTACGGGCCTGGGAAGTGACTAGTTGATTCGATTGGAGTTTGAAAGAGCCGGCCTAGACTCGTATGTGTTGTGATGTTTGAAATAGGATTTGGTCAGGCCGGAGATTGCTAAGCAGGCAAAAATGAGGTGCTTACATCCTTATAAAATCAATTTTCAAGATTAAACTTCCGTCGCATTTGTCCTTTAGAAGGGTGAGTTCTAACAAAGATAGTATCAGCTTTCTCCTGAGCCAAAAGAAAACTCGTGGCGAAAACTGGGGCGTGACACCATTCTATTATTATTAATTTGTCTTACCAAACAAGGTAATGGTAATGATCATTCCCTTATCACTAAGTAAGAGAATGAGAATGACCATTCCATTTCATTCCATTCCCATTCCATCCCTTGTACCAAACATGGCCTTAGGGTATGGGATTCTAATATCTATATTTATATGTATATATCTATGTCTAATATAGAAAAGGAAACTACTATCACCATGATTGAGACAAGTAGCTCGTCTTAATTGGCTCTAAGGTTTTGTTTACAAAACTTTTTGTTTCAATAAAAATTAAAAAAATAATTGTGTAGCTATCTCTTTGTTTTACTATACATTCATTTATTTTTCTGGATAATGATCCACTTTACGTATTATTCAATGTGATAATGATAAATAATTATTTAGTTGGCTCTTTGGTTTACTATAAATATTTATTTTGCTGGACAGTAATTCATTGTACTTATTAAATGTATTCATTTAATTCAAGTATGTCCAAATGAAGGATGTATTTTGGTTCATGTATATATATTCATTAGCACATAAACAAAAGATTTATTATATTCGTGTTGGTTCATATATGTTATATTCGTAAACATACACTACATTTATGTAAGTATATAGATTACTACATAAATATATATAAATGAAAAAAAAATATTATAATTGATATAGTAATTTACTTAGATGAATACACAATTGAACATAAATAGTTAGTGAAGATGAGTTAAACATAAATAGTTATAGGAATACACAATTTAATTACATAAAATAAAATAGATAAAATATTAAATGAATATTATTCTATTTATTTTATATGTAAAATCAATACAACAAAATAAAAGACATAAAAATTTTTAAAAAGTTTTGCATCGGCCATTGTAACTGTTATTTCGACCAGTGGCTTACTTTAAGTGTCTCTTTTTTTTTTAACCTTTATTTTCTAATTTATCTAGGTTCTCTTCCCTATATAAACAATACTTACCAAAAGAAAAAGTTAAATCATCAAACAAATGAGACCTTAAAATTAAAAAATAAATCCGGTGAATTGACTATTGTCACTGTAATTGTGATAAGTGACTCAATTTGAATGTATTTTTTTATACAATTCTTTTAATTTATCTAGGTTTTCTTCCCTGTGCAAACTAGCAAATAATTATTGAAAGATATTATTTTTTTTTTAAATTAGTTAATGCATCCTCATTTAATAAGAATTATAAAAGTCAATTGACTATTCTCTTAGTTTCCTAACTATTATTTTAAATACATGCATTTGAAAAATTTTAGATTGTATCTATATTCAATAAGAATTCTAAGACTATTTTCTTAATTCTTAAACTATTACTTCAAATACATTCATGTTGTTTACTTAGACAAATGCTAAAACACTTGTTAAACATGCATCATTTTGTTGTACAAAGTGGGAGCCTGCATTTTTTATGACTTCCAATACTTTTTATAACCAGACAATGCATGCTTAACATAACAAAATTCTTTTATTTATAATACTATATATATATATATACATCTATGTGTGCAATTCTATATGAATTGAACATTTGAATTTAATACAAATTCTAAAAATAAATTGGATTGTCTTTTTAATTTCATCAATTCTTACCTTTAAACAAAATGCGTTCTTAATACTTCTAGTGTTTCATATATATATATATATATATATATTTATTTAAACAAAGTGAGTAAAACTCATGCCATTAGTGATAGATAAATATAGAATACTTAAGGCTAAATAATATAAGAATTTTAGAAATCTAACCAAAGAAATTATAGTTAGTTTTTATTTGAAACCATTGTTTAACAGTTAAGAGATACTCTAATCATGTGCATCGCACGGGCCTAAAACTAGTGAACCATGAAAGTTTCATTTGATGTTTCACTCATATAGGAAACCCTAATCATAAGAAGATTAGGATCATTCTTAGAGTATGAGTTTGAAAATTATTTATGAAAATAGCTTTTGAAAATGTAAAGTTTTTAGCAATTTCATTGAGACAAGGTTTAAGGGAACTTTTGGGAAATAAATCATGACAGTTGAAAGGAGTTCAAAAAAAGGTGAGGCGGGGAATTTTAGTAAAACAATTTTGAATTGTAATATTCAAGAGAGTTTAGGAATTTTTTGGAGACTCAAATTTGGACATGAATTGGATTTGAAATCAAATTCTAGGGAATTAGAGATTGAGGAATTTTTTTCTCACAAAGTTCGGGTTGACCTAGGATTTAAGTTTAGAAAAACTAAGGTTTCCTAACTATGGTCAATTTTTTGGATTGTATGAGCTCTTAAAGTCATATTTATGACATTTGATTAATATTATATATGATTCTCTCTCTTTGTTTACATCCATTCAAACTGTGTTGGCAATTATATATATGCATGAGATGTATAAGGTCCAAGAATCACACTTACGGTGGATCATGTGTGCAGATGTGATTCACACATAGAGAGATATGATTGCACTAGCTACTTGTAATTCTAAGCTTAGTTCATAGTTAGAGTGAGCTTGGACAACTCACTTGGTTGGCTATAACACATGTGACATCTATTCTATAGAATGGTTGGTCTCGACTGTTGGAGTAGTTGACTCGGGGTTAATATGTTAGTGTACTTGGAGTACATTGAACTGGATCAAGGTAAGAATATATTTCCACTACTTTCTTACAACTCTATTAATTGCAAAGTGAGTCTTAACTCTAAGGGATTAAAGGACTCAAGTACTTGATACCGTGCACTTTGATTTATCAAGAAGTGAGACTTTTGTATGGTCAATATCTTGATAGGCTGGGTGTACATTGTTGGGACTTTGAAACTTCTAATCTCAATAAGGTTACCACACTCTTATGAGATAGGTATTCCCTTGACTCAGTCTTTCGTTTGATCACTGCTAGCATGTCGGGTTTTTATTAATATACTATTTCATAGTAAAAAGTTATTATTTATTTTTAAAAAAGGATTTTTTGAGAAATAAATAATTTGCAGTGTTCAATGATTGTTAGATTGAATAGTCTTGAATAAGAAGTAAATGGGTCAAGCTGATAGTTCGTTAGTTTGATGCCAATTTAGGATACCGGTAGTGGGGATTCATCTTTGTGCTAATTAATAGGATAGGGGCCTTGATGTAATTTCTTATTTTGGAAGGTCAACTACCATCATTTAGATTAATGAAGATACATGAGTATGATCTCAAAGTTTTTTTTTTTTTTGAAATCGCTTCCGCAAAGGTTTTGTCAAAACCATCAATTAGTATCAGAGCCATCTCATGTCTCTTCATTGATTCTATGTTCTAGCATAAATATGATCACGTGTTAGTGTAGAACATATAAAATTATTATGCTATCCATATATTGCTTGATGTACAATTTTTCCACACCAAAGAACCCTAATAGGTTCAGCCCAAAGGGGAGTTCATCCCCTAGGGTTTTGGCCACCATAGCTTGACTCTAGGTATGGTTTTCCCCAATATATACCTTGCTGAATTTTCTTTTTCAACATGTTGAATATTGTTTATTCATGATTAATATCATGTTAGAATATGCCTAGGATGGTTCTATGTTGTTTATAATTAATTCTTACATGTTTAAGTTCATGTTTAATGGATGTATGTGAACAGGAGTGGTGCTGAAATTTTCTAGACAGCATGTATGTATGTTTTTCATACCCCTATCTCATGGAATTAGGTTTGATTCATGTATTGTTTTCATGAGTTGTAATCCTTAATTCACTGGGGTCATTGTAAATGGCATTATAATCTAAGTTTTCCTGCAAATGGGAAGATTATAGTGGTTTCCCTAAGACCATTTAATTTTATTTGCAAGCTTGCAAACTCCATTAGAGTTTGGGGACAGTTTGTTTTTGCAAACTTTGGATTGCCATAACTTTGCGCTCGGAACTCCGTTTGAGGTGAAAATTTTTTCTGATTTCATGTAACTTTTCAAGATCTACGTGATTATGAAAAGAAGAAGAACATTTGGAGTCAGAATCAACCCAACAATAGCAAGGTTCGACCATGGAGGAAGAAGAAAGGTTTCCTAATTTTTTCATGCTTGGTCTCCAAGACATTGACTAGAAGATCTACTTTCCAAAGTTGATGGTCAAAGAACTTGCAATCCAAGACTCACAAGGAAGACTAGAGCTTTCCTATTTAGAATAGGAAATAGATTTCCATGAGATATGGGGTTTCCTTGCAGATGGATGTTTTACTTTTATAATATGCTTGATTGCCTATCTTGCTTATGTTGTGATCTTGCATGTGCATATAGATTTCTTTGCAAAATTTAAGTTTCCTAGTCATACATATTTGACTAGTCAAACTTTGACTATGATATAGGTGGATCATTCTTCTAAATTAGGAAATTATCTCACATGCCATAATGCTTACATTCCTATTTGATATTGAAACCCTAATTTCAAAAGAATGAACTTAGTCAATGTTTCCTATTTTGAAACTTTCTTATTTTGAACTAGTTTTGCGAAATATCTTTTTGGTAAAACTTGTTAAGTTTTTCAAATCTTTTAGATACCATACTTATGAACTTTCCAAAAGTGACAAGTTTCTAATTTTGTAAAAGTTTTCACAAATGGAAAGTTTCCTGTAATGTCCTAAGGTGTTTTAAAGGCAAGTTTACAAGTTTGGAAAGTTTTCATATTTAGAAAGTTTTCTAATTTGAAATTGTTTGGAAAGAAAAAGGAAATAAGGACTAATCAAAGTAAGACTAAGGTTGGTTAGTCCCAAATGGGCTAGTGAGGCCCACGGGCCCACTAGGGTTCACTAAAACTATTTTTCCAAGACGGGTTCCTATGATTAAAAATAAGAAACTTAGCATTGTTACATGCACATAGTTTGATTTGGAATCAAATTGTATGTAAGAACTCTCAACTTTAAATAATCAAGTGGAAGAGAGAGTACTATATATTTCACAGTCTTTCCATTGTAGGCTCACATACAAGGTAAATGTGCACTTTGACACCAATCTTGAGTGCTCTTCTGGAGGGTGGATTATTTACTGGTTACAAGTTGTGAGTTTCCTTGTAATAGGGTTAAGGTGTATGCGGGTGAGGGTGATTTCCCCTACAAAGATGCTTCCTCATTCAAGTACTTTTTTTTAACTCTTTACAATGGTGTACACTTGACTAATTCAAGTATACCTTGACATTAATCTTGGCTGCTCCTCCAGAGGGTATTCTTGGATTAGAAGGCCAAAGAATATCGATTGTCAACCTTCACTTGGCATGAGATGCCTAGATAGTAGGAGTTGATGAAGATAAAATCCACAATAGTTGGTTGGCTTGTACCTTGACAGCAATCTCGGATGCTCTTTCAGAGGGTACTAGATAGTTCACTAGATAGCTAGTGAGACTGATGATCTCTACTATGCATGTGGTTCAAGAGTACCATAAGATTGCATTTCAATCATTTCATCATAAGATCTAAATTTACATAATTGCTAATGGATGGATGTATGTTTACTTTTCAAATGTCTAATCTTTTTAATCCACTTGCTATTATCCTCGGGTAAAACAAACTTACTGGCCCAAATTATGTGGATTGGAAAAGAAATCTTGTTATTATTCCCACAACTGAAGGGTACAAATATGTCCTTACCCAGCCCTATCTTTATATGCCAGGGGCTACTGCTCCTCAATATAAGGTAGAAGTATATTGGAAGTGGTAAAAGGCTGATGAGATGTCTCGTTGCTACATACTGGCATCTTTGTCAAATGTGTTGCAACATCAACATCAAAATATGCCTACTGTTACTAATATGCTTCAGAATCTCAAGGAGATGTTTGGAGAGCAAGGGCGACTTGCCAATTAGGAAGCCATGAGGAACCCACTTGACACCAAAATGGCTAAGGGGACTCCAGTCTTAGATCATGTTTTAAAAATGATTGATTTTTTTAATGAACTTAAGATTCTCAAATCTGAGATAGACGGGGAGTCCCAGATTGATATGATTCTTTAGTCTCTGCCTAGTTCATTTAATCAATTCAAGCTAAACCATTTAATGAACAAACGAGATTTTTCCCTAACTGAACTAATGAATGAACTCAAGGTAGCTGAAGGAATTCTCATGGCCAAAGGGAGTGTTAGCATGGTTCAAGCTAAAACAAGTTCTTCTAAGTCTAAGCCGAAAGGCAAGAAGGCTGGGAAGAAGCACACATCTGAAGGAGTAGCCAAGCCCAAGGTACTTATTAGGGACAACAAGTTCAAAGGGAAGTGTTTCCTTATGGCAAGACTGGGCATTGGTAGATGAATTGCCTATACTATCTAGCCAAGCAAAAGCAAGGTATGATCAAATCATTTATAGTTGAAACATGTTATTTAGCGAATTCTACTGAAACCTGGTGTGTAGATTTAGGAGCCACTAATCATATCAGCAATTCATTACAGGGTTCTAAGTAACCAGGTAGCTAAGTGATGGGGAGATCAGTTTGCACTTAGGGATGTATGATCGAGTGTCTGTAGTGGTTTTAGGAGTAGTTAGGTTATCTTTTGATACTAGGAGTTTGATTTTAGATCATTGTCTCTATGTATCAGATATTCGTCGAAGTCTTGTTTCAGTTTCATGCTTATATAAAAGTGGTCTTTCAGTACATTTTGATTCAAATGTTTTGATTAGAAAAAATAGAAGTTTTATTTATTTTGGTACAATAGTGAATGGTCTGTATCTGATAACTCCTATAGGGACCACGTTCCCTATTGCCCCTACATTACTTGACACTGAGATAATTGGTACATCTAAGATTTTACCATTAAAAGGAAAGGAACCTTCTATTAGTTCCACTTATCTTTGGCATCTAAGACTGGCTCATATCAATCTAAGTAGGATCTAAGGACTGGTAAAGGATGGACCTTTAGGTTCTTTGGTTCTTAAACCATTACCAGTCTCAAATCTCGTTTGGGCGATAAAATGACCATGAGGCAGTTTCCTAGAAAAGATCATAGAGCTAAAGAATTGTTGGAATTAGTACATGTGTGTGGTCCTATGAACATCCGAGCAAGAGGTGGTTATGTGCATTTCGTTACTTTCACTGACGAGTACTCAAGATATGGCTATGTTTATCTTATGCACCGCAAGTTTGAGACCTTTGAGAAATTCAAGGAGTTTAAGGCGGAAGTGGAAAAATAGACGGGTAAAAGCCTAAAGGCCCTTCGATCTGATCGAGGTGGTAATAACTTTTAGGAGAGTTTGAGGACTACTTGCGGCAGCATAGGGTACTCTCTCAGTTGACTACCTCAGGCACACCAAAACAAAATGGTATTGCAGAAAGAAGGAGTCGGACTCTGTTAGATATGGCAAGATCTATGATGAGTTATTCCTCATTGTCCATATCCTTTTAGAGATATGCTCTAAAGACAGCCATGTATCTTTTGAACTTAGTGCTTACCAAGATAATACCTACAACACCCAACGAGTTGTGGAGTGGGCGAAAGCCCAGCCTCTAACACCTCAGAATTTAGGGTTGTCCTGCAAATGTTAGAAATGGGAATGCCAATAAATTGGAGGTAAGATCGAAGGTTTGTTTGTTTGCGGGGTATCCAAAAGAAACTAAAGGTCGTTTGTTTTATAGTCTTGAGAAGTAGAAGGTGTTTGTTAACACAAATGCCATCTATTTAAAAGAGAACTACATGACAAATCACAAGCCCCGAAGCTATATAGTGCTAGAGGAGTTGGTTGGGACAAAGAGTATTGCAATTGGCAAACCATTAAGCAAAGATAATATCAGCACACCAGAAATCTCAGATCCAGAAATGGTTGAAAGACCGAAACCTCATCATAGTGGGAGGATAGTCAAGGCACCTGATAAGTTCATGTTCTTGGGAGAATCCTACAAGGTAATCCCAAAAACTAAAATGAGGCTTTGGATGATGTGTGTAAGCGCCCCATTTTTGACCGCTCAGCAATCTCCGGCCCGATCGGGCTCAACTTTCAAACTTCACAACACATGCAAGCTCAAGATGAGCCTTCCAAACTCCAATTCAATCAGTTATTCGCTTTTCGGGCACACAAAGCCCAAATGAAGCCATAAACATCATTCCAAGTAGCTTTCTGAGACAAGGTAGTCTCGAAAACCAACGCCATCCTGGTAACCACCCGAGATCGGGCGATCTTGGGGACCAATACCTTATAAAATTCTAAACGGTTCACTTCTGGCTCTTGCTAGCCCGCCAATATAGAATGTCCGTCATTCAATAGTTTCCCGAGACAAGGCGTTCTCAAAGACCAACACCACCCTTACAGGTAGCTTTTTAAGACCAGGCGTTCTCGGGAACCAACACCACCCTACAGGTAGCTCACTGAGACAGAGCAGTCTCAATGACCAACACCACACAGGTAGTTTTTTGAGACCGGGCAGTCTTGGGAACCAACACCTAGGTCAACACCTGTGCCTGCTAGCCCGACTAGGTGAAAAATGACCAAACCTGCCCCTTTGGCCTCCAGGCACATTTTGGGAAAGTTTAAAATCCCTCAAAATGGTAAGTCCACCCTTCCAAAATGTTACTAGACTGTTAGGCATACTCCGCACGCCATCCGGTCCAATTTTGGTCCAATTCCGGCTAACTCCGGTCAAAATGACAGTTTTGCCCTGAACGCCCCAGCACTACACAAATCCCACCGAATGGTAAAAGACTCTCCTGAAAACATCCCTGAACAACTCAGCACACTTGATATGACATTTCGATCCATTCCTAACCATGTTCAACCAAAACCAACCAAAATGACCATTTTCCCCCTAACGACCTAAACGCGCCCCAAAAGCAACACCAGTCCTAGGCTACTGAATGGCAGATCTTGTCGTACACCTCTGTTTAACCTAAGGAAGGCTTCATGATGCTAAACACCCATGACTTGATAAAAGTTCCCCGGAGCGTCTCACAAATGCTCGGCCTAAATTCCCATTTCTCCCAACTCCCTGGTTATAACGCATCGTCAAACGACTTGCGAAATGCGTAAACATAGGAATTCCCAAAAGCTCGTCCATAGGTCTTTCCATCGATATGGCTCAATTAGATAGATCGCTCTTCGAAGGCCTTCATCGTATGGCTCAAAAACTGTAACTTTCAACAACCCCTGGAGCGTATCGTAGACGCTCCGCCTAGAGTGACTTTTCCCCCAATTCTCTGATTGCAATGTACCGTCAAATGACTTGACAAATGTGTAAATCAGGAAACTTTTAAAAGTATTTCCAGAGTTCTTTCCATCGATGCGGTCCGATCGAAGAGATTACTTCCTGAAGGCCTTGATCATGCAACACGAAAATAGCTACTTTCGAACCCCCATGGAGCATATCGCAGACACTCTGCAAAGATGCCATTTTAAGCATATTCCTTGAGAAGATATCCCACACTTCCGAACACCATTCAAACTTTTTGAAAACATGAAAGTTCACGAGAAACCCTAAGAGAACATCGTGGGTGCAATCGATTCCCCCAAAACTTTCTCGGTTGGCTAAATTATCAAGACAAAGTTTAAATAAACACTCCCAGTGACGGAACGTATGCTACATGCACCCAGATTTTGATCAAATTGAGCAAATTTCCATCAACCATCGAGATTCAACCAAACACTGAGTACCACGTGGCATTATGGCAATGGAACAGTACTAGCGCAAGTGCTACATGCGCCAGGGCCAATTTTGGCACTAGCGCATGTAGCACATGCTCTAGCCTCCCCCCAGATTGCCTATAAATACTAGCACCCCCCTTTGCATTTTCAGAACCAAAAATTGATGTGAAGCTCTGCTGAAACTGCTCCGAAACCTCGAATCTCTGCATACATTCCACTCCTCCAACACTTAGGCTAGATTCCACCCCCTCTAGCCTATACACTTCACCTACATACCCCTATACACCATTAAAACCCTCCTTCCAACCCCTTAAGCCCACTTGAAGCCATCCAAGTTCAAGTCAAGGTATCCATAGAAGATCACAAGTGTGTTGAAGGCTAAAGGTGGTATTTCTTTTACATTTTAGTCTTCCCCCACTCTTCTCTTCTCCCTCCTAGCCTACTTAGGTTATTCTCTATTTTAATCCCCATCTTCAACCCCCCTTTCTTGCATGCTTGAGCCAAGAGAACTCTTAGTTCATGCCTAGAGGAAAGCTAGTGGGAGTCACCATGTAGGGGGATCTCTCACTAGCCTACTTTAAGATGGTATGGCCTAGGAGCCCCTTGTTTATGTGGTGTAGCCTAAAGCCTTGTATGTATTCATGAACCCTTTGCATTTTGTTATCTTGATCACGTCTTGTGTGCTTGACTTCATTTTTATGTTTATAATCATGACCTACAAAGCTTGCATTATTCTTATTTCCATTCCACTTCCAAGTTCCATACCCCCGTCAAAATGGTTTTAGGAGTTAGCTTATTAAAGTTTAGGATGAGACCTTAGAAGTCATGCCTTAGAAAATCCCCCGCTACCCCCTAACTCACACTTTGCATCATTGCATTTCAATTTGCATAAAAGTTGTTTTCCCAACTCTCTGATTTCCAAGGTTTCCATTCTTTTAAGTTTAGTGTTTGAAATGGCCCCATGGAACCCTCTCTTGAGTGGTAATCAAGGGGGCCGAACCCATGTGGTCTTTGGTTAGACTAGAAGAAAGCCCCCGACACGGTGACTCTCCAATAGGCCAATCCTACACATGGACCGGGAATCCCCTTGTTTCAAGCATGCAAAGAAAGGGGGAAAAAAGATGGGGGATTAAAATAGAGAAAACCCAAGTGGGTTAGGAGAGAGAAGAGAGGGGGGGAAGTGCGGAAATTTAAATAGGGAGCGTACCGTATGTCTTGTTTATTTTGCACGCCGTGCAGTCTTCGGTCTTCAGTCTTCGTCTTGATCTTCGTCTTCAATCTTCAAGAGTTGTCTTCAAGCTTTAGATGGCAGCTCTTCAAGTCTTTGAATGAGGGTTGAAGGCTAGTGTATGAATGTATGGGGGTGTGTATGAGTGTATAGGAGGCTAGGGTTTGTGTAGGGTGGCTAGGGTTTGGAAAACCTAAGGAGGCTAGGGTTTAGGAGGTGCTCGAGCTTTGTATATCGAAATATGTGATTTCTAGGTTAAGTTTGCAGACCCTTTTCACGTTGAATGAGGCTCTGTATTTATAGAGGTTGGATAACACTGGCGCCTGTTACAGTGGCGCCAGGCCAAATTTTATACTGGCGCCACTAAGAGTGGCGCCAGACCATTTTTTGGCTTGGCGCCAGCCAATTAGGAAAGATTTAAGGTCAGCAAGCAACGTATCTTTGACTAGATTTGGGCGCCTATACTAGTGACTACCATGCAATTTTTAGCCTGCCTTCACTGGGAGTGACTCCGAAAAGTCCGGGAATGATTTGAAGGAGCCGGGAATGACCCGGAAGGCCGAAAAGGAGCAGGAACAGTTAAAATAGTGTCCTAGAGGTATTTGATTTGAAAAGTGAGGATAAGATGTGTCGGAAAGGTTGACCGGGCCCTTAGGGGCAAAACGGTCAATCAGACCGGGAAGCTGCCGGGGCAAACTCGGACTATCCCGGAAGAAGACTTGGGATCTAGAAACATTATTTAGAATGTTCCTAGAGGTTTCCGGTTTGATTTCCAGAGCCGGTGTGGACGGAAAAGAAGACCGGCCCACCAGGGGCAAAACGGTTATTTTGTACCGGGTTTGCCGGAACTGACTCGGAATGATCCAGAAAGGTAAAGGAAGGTTGAAAACACTATAAAAAGTAGTCTCAGGACGTTACCGGTTTGATACCTAGAGCCGGTGTGGTCGAAGAAGGAGACCAGCCCTCCAGGGGCAAAACGGTCATTTTGTGTCAGGTTGGCCGAAACTGACTCGAAATGATCCGGAAAGGTAAAGGAAGGTTGAGAATACTATAAAAAGTATTCTCGGGACATTATCGGTTTGATACCCAAAGCCGGTGTGGTTCCTGGGGCATTCGGATGCTTAGGGGCAAAATGGTCATCTTGACCGGAAAGTCTCGAAAAAGGTCCAAAGGACAGTTTGGTCATTTTTCACCGAAGTGGGTTAACAGATACTGGTGTTGACCTGGGTTTTGAGTGTTTCCGCCACTCTAACGGCGGTCGTCGTGACACAGGGGTTTGTTGGCAATTCCCTATATCAACCTATTTGTGAGTATTTCCGCTACTCTAACGGTTTTGTGAGTAGTTTTACTACTCGGACCGTCTCGAGGAATAAACTGTCTCGAGAGAGGGATTGCAAAGGGGACTTACCGTCTCTGAGGAGACGTGCCTGGATTGGAACCGTCTCAAGGAATAAACTGTCTCGAGAGTGGGATTGGAAAAAGGACTTACCGTTTCCGAAGAGACGTGCCTGGAGTGGAACCGTCTCGAGGAATAAACTGTCTCGAGAGTGGGATTGGAAAGGGGTCTTACCATCTCTGAAGAGACGTTCCTGGAATGGAACCGTCTCAAGGAATAAACTGTCTCGAGAGTGGGATTGGAAAGGGGTCTTACCGTCTCCAAGGAGACGTGTCTGGAGTGGAACCGTCTCGAGGAATAAACTGTCTCGAGAGTGGGATTGGAAAGGGGTCTTACTGTCTCCGAGGAGACGTGCCTGGAGTGGAACCGTCTCGAGGAATAAACTATCTCGAGAGTGGGATTGGAAAGGGGTCTTACCGTCTCCGAGGAGACGTGCCTGGAGTGGAACCGTCTCGAGGAATAAACTATCTCGAGAGTGGGATTGGAAAGGGGTCTTACTATCTCCGAAGAGACGTGCCTGGGTTGGAACCATCTCGAGGAATAAACTGTCTCGAGAGTGGGATTGGAAAGGAAAGGACAATGCCCCTAAGGGCATTTTGGTCATTTTGCCTCTATTTGGGCCTGACAGGCCCGCGAAGCGATGGACAGACGAGATTTGGACCTAGAGAATTGGTTTCGATTGGAATATGCCCAGAATGACTTGAAAACAAGTCTGGACGGAGTGTAGACTACCAAGCAGTCAAAAATGGGGTGCTTACAATACTCTCACGTTAACCATTCATTTTACCTTGCGTTAAGTTTTTTAAAAAGTTACTAACTCTTTGCATTTTTCTTTTGTAGGTGGACCTTTTCTTCAAATTTTATTTCATGTCTTATTTATTGTCATATATGTGAATGAATGAACAGGAAGTGATGTGTGTTGTTGGGTCCTTTCCTCCATTTTTGAAAATTCCACACATACTTGGTGTGCTCACTTGCACTTGTATCTTGCGTATATTACCTGGTATTACCCTTCTAGATAGAAGGGAGAACAGTATATTGATTGTGGGTGGATGCTGTGTCAGTTTCTTAGTCTACGGTCTCTTGATAGTTCCCCCACTAGAACCACCAACCAAAGATAGAGTTCACCCTTTCGGGGGCGGACGCCGGAGGTTTGAAGGTTAGGAAACCGAGCTTTTTTTAGGAAGTATTAGTAAACCCCCAACCTTATGCTCATGTAGCACCCCATGCATAGCCTAACCTCTGCCGGATTTAGGACACACGCATTAATTTCAAAACCCAAGGAGGAAAGGGCGACTGCTTTATTTTCTTTTATATATC
Organism: Euryodendron excelsum; assembly: GCA_033060915.1. Classification (NCBI taxonomy): domain Eukaryota; kingdom Viridiplantae; phylum Streptophyta; class Magnoliopsida; order Ericales; family Pentaphylacaceae; genus Euryodendron; species Euryodendron excelsum. The sequence goes on along the minus strand of CM065384.1, from coordinate 10,401,845 downwards.
ATGTTCAATTCATGTTGTCATGTTATTTAATTATGGCCATTTTAATGTATATGCATCATAATCGCTCATGCATCGGAATTCATTTCAAGATAAGAGTTCCCAAAGTAACTCAAGACATTGTATCTTCATGCATCTAATCAACCCCCAAAGGAAGGCCCAATGAGCTTCTCATCCAAATCAAGCCAACCCAAAAACTCCTAAGGGTACCATAAGATCCTAAGGATTCATAGTATGCATCAAAGTCATCTCAGAAAGAGGGGCCCTAATCCCTTTTTGCTCATGGAGATAGGGCTGCCAAGAAGACAAAGGGGCAATTCAAATCAAGATCTCCCACCAACTTCCATCCAAGAAGGCGAATCCAGAGACTCAAGAGTAGATTAGGATCCGATGATGTAAATATAGAATAGGCAAAGGTCCCAAGGAAAATGTTCCCCCTTCCCATTTCGATGTATTTTTAAAAAAATTCTATGTAAAAAGAGAATTCATTTTAATAAAATTTGTTACTTCCATCCAATGAATGAATGTGTGAATGAATGAATGAACAGGCTCACACAAGTACAGTATTGCATGCAGGGGCAACCCCTTATCTCCAGACATGAGCCAAAGCATCGTGCTTAGTTCCCCTCAAAAGGCAGGGGCACCCCTAGGACATGCATTGTATAAAATCTTTCCAAATCCAAAACCTAACATATGATCCTTTTGTTTTGTTTTTCTTTATTTTCTATTCCCTCTCTCGTCTCATCAAAAGACTAGCAATAGTTTTTGGTGAGACTGCTTGCACTTTAGGTCACCATTGATCCAAGAAAAGGAAAGAGATGAACACGAGAGTCCCCTGTCCTCCAAACCCCAGTCCTTACCCGACAACGAGTAGCACAAATGTCAAGAGAAGGTGATGTTCCCGATCAACAAAGCCGTGCGGAAGATGCCGCACGGATCCTCAGCATAAAACAAAGGAAATAACCAATGCAAGAGGCCATGGATCCTGTAGAAAAAACGAACATCCCTCAAATTGATCGAGCCATCGACCGAAGGCAGATAGAGGGAAAATTGGGCAACATTTCCATGACACTAAGGGTTGTGGCTGACAAGTTACTGAAAATAGTTCAGGATGACAAGAAAGAATGGAACCCTAATAGAACTTGGCCGGCTCTAGAGCAGCCATCCAAGGGCCTTCAAGAAATCCTCATCCCTAAGGGTACCACTCTCCCAGTCAAAGTTTAAATGGCTAACCTTCCCAAGACGGCAGCACTAGAACCTTTTCTAATCATCCAGCCTATGCAAACCAGTCTAGTCCTAACCACTGAAACCTTACCTCACCTTCCGTACTTTTGTATCATTCTCATCCCCTACCAAGAAGTCCCCGAACCCATGGATGTGATGGCTGGGTTCATCCCACACATAGACCCTTGACGAGCCATGAGGCCACTGTCTCCCACATATGCTCCCGTACCTCTAAGCATTCCTCAGTCACCCGTCACCTTACCTATCCTCCCCAAAATGGAAAAGCCAAAACCTGTTTTCCCATCAATACCTGGGAAAATGAGCCTACCGCTGCTATCCCAATCGCCCATCATCGACTTGCATAGGGTGCCTTAGAATTACCCCCCAACTCCTACCCAAACCATAGAGGAGTCCATTGCAAAAATTGGGGGAATGACTAGGTTAGGCCAATGCTATACTTCGGAGGAGAGAAAGAGAAGAAGAAAAGGAAAAGATAAGGAGGGAGAATTTTCCAATCCCCTGACAGAACATGAAATCTCCGAGTTTGCCAAAGCATTAAAGAAAAATGGCTATGATGTGATGGAGCAACTTAAGAAAACCCCTTCCCACATCTCCATGTTAGGCCTGCTCCTCACCTCTGAAACTCACCATAATGCCTTGCTTAAGGTTCTTAAAGAAGCCCACGTGCCAAGCATTTTTACGCTCGAAAATCTGCAAAACATGACGGGACTCATCATGGCACCAAATGTCATCACTTTTACTGATAATGAGATCCTTGCAGACGGAACGGGACATACACAGGCCCTACATGTAACCATCAAAACCAAAGGGATGATCGTATCAAGGGTACTGGTGGATAATGGATCAGCTCTGAATGTTTGCCTGTACTCAACCTTAGAGAGACTTGGGATGGACCAATCTCACTTGAACCATAACAGCATTGTCATACGGGCCTTTGACAGGTCCAGGAGAGAAATAATGGGGGGAAATTGAGATACCTGTCGAGATAGGGCCTGTTACCTTCACCATCAAGTTCCAAGTTCTGCAAATACCTTCATCCTATAACATGTTGCTTGGATGCCCCTGGATTCATTCTGCAGGGGCAATGCCATCCAGTCTCCATCAAAAGGTCAAATTCATAATCAAGGCTAAGTTGATTTCCATTTACGCTGAAAAGGAGTTCGCAATTTACAAAATAGACGTCGTTCCTTACATAGAATTGGTTGCCCCATCTTGTTTCCAGTCCCTGGAATATGTCACCGCAACACATGAGGGAGATATGGTCGAGCCAAGGTATTCAGACAATGCACAAATGATAGCTCACTATTTCTGAAAGAACGGATATCAGCCGAGCAGAGGACTAGGGAGGAGATTGCAAGGGATTCCCAAGATTCCCGACATTCTGTCCCAAAAACATACTTTCGGCCTAGGGTACAAGCCGATAAGGAAGGAAATCAAGGAGCAAGCCCAGAAGAGAAAACGGCAAAGGATCGTACAAGGTAAGGTAAAGGAGGAAGAGATGACACTCCAACTCAAAGAGCTTTGCTTGACAGAAGATGAAAAAGCCTTAAGAGGGGAAAGAAGGAGGCTGGCAGCCGAGCCAATCAGTTTCAAGAAGCTCTGATGATCGATGTACCCTCACCCTCAGACATGAAAATACCAGAACGTAACACAATCAAGCCGCTCTTCCTGGAGAGAATCTTGACAACTGGGACAGTGAGGACCTCCTTCGAGCGTGCAAGTTGCGGTACAAGCTTACCGGGGCACTCCATGCGTTTCTAACTCTCTAAAACTTTGTCATCTGTTTATCTTTCTATTGTTGTTTCAATTTTCAATCAAAAGTTGTAGTAGAAATATCCATATATGAAAAAGGAAGGGGTTACTTCCCTGTTTTGAACTATTTTCCTTGTTGTTTTAATCAAGAACCCGCACATCCAACATCTTGGCCAATTAATCAAAAGAATGCCTATTCTGACTGATCACGATTTCAAAACTGAATTCGACTACCAACTCTTAGGAATTGAACTTGATATCAACAACACTGATGAGGTCCCAGAAGAGATTTTGGAGCAATTAGAGAAGCATGACAACTGCAAGACTCCTAATATTGAGGAGACAGAGGCAATTAATTTGGGAAGCAAGGAATCCTCAAAAGAGGTCAAGATAGGGACATGATTAGATCATTGGCAACGCTGGGAAATGCTGGAATTACTAGCTGCCTATATTGACGTCTTTGCATGGTCCTACCATGATATGCCAGGGTTGGATGAATCTATTGTCGAGCACCAGCTGCCCCTGGATCCGTAGATCAAGCCTATAAAACAAAAGCTCTGAAGGCTCAAACCCGAGTGGAGTTTGAAAGTCAAGGAGGAGGTGGTCAAGCAGTTTCATACAGGGTTCCTACAAGTGGTCGAATATCCCCGATGGTTAGCCAACATTGTCCTAGTTCCAAAAAAGAATGGGAAGGTTCGAACGTGTATCGATTTTCGAGATCTCAACAAGGTCAGCCCAAAAGATGACTTCCTTTTGCCTCATATAGATATCCTGGTAGACAACAATACGGGCTATAAGATGTTCTCTTTTATGGATGGGTTTTCAGGATATAACCAGATCAAAATAGCTAAAGAAGATCGGGAGAAGACGGCTTTCATCACCCCATAGGGAGTGTATTGTTACAAGGTAATGCCCTTCGGGCTGAAGAACGCTAGGGCAACCTATCAAAAGGCCATGGTCACTCTCTTTCATGACATAATGCACAAAGACGTGGAGATTTACATGGATAACATGACAGTCAAATCAAGAGCCCAAGAAGACCATTTGATTAATTTACGAAAAGTATTTGATCAGCTCCGCAGGTATCAGCTCAAGCTCAACCCTGCCAAATGCAATTTAGGCATTTTATCTGGAAAACTGATGGGTTCATTGTCAACAAGAGGGGGAAAGAAGTGGATCCTGCCAAGATTAAGTCGATCACTAAAATACCGCCCCCGAGGGGAGAGACCGAAATTAGATCTTTTTTAGGCAAATTGAATTTCATTAGCAGATTCATTTCTCAGATGACTCACCTCTATGAACAAATTTTCAAACTACTCAAAAAGGACACACCTAAGGAATGGAATGAAGATTGCCAACAAGTTTTTGAGAAGATCAAGGAGTACCTCCTGAAGCCCAAATCCTAGTACCGCCAACTCCGGGGAGGCCCCTCTTAATGTATTTAACAGTTCTTAAGACTTCAATGGAGTGTGTTCTGAGATAACACGATGAAACTGGGAGACAGGAGTAAGCCATCTATTATCTCAGCAAGAAGTTTTTACCCTATGAGATCAAATACATTATGTTGGAGAAAACTTGTTACGCTTTGGCATAGGCATCTCATCGACTTAGACATTACATGCTACACCACACCACTTTCCTCATATCTCAGATAGATCCGATCAAGTACTTATTCGAAAAACCCACTATTTCCAGCAGGGTGGCAAGATGGCACATGATTTTGGCTAAATTTGACATAGTTTTCATAACCCGCAAGGCAATTAAGGGGCAAGTCATAGCAGATTACCTGGCAGAAAACCCTATCAAGGAATACCAACCTATGGATCCCAATTTCCCTGACAAAGATATCTTATACACTAAGTTTGAGGCCAAAAAGCAAGAAGACCCGGGATGGAAGATGTATTTTGATGGTGCTTCAAAAAAAGGGGGAGCTGGAATTGGGGCAGTCATAGTGTCTGAGAAAGGCAAACATTACCCCATTGTATCAAAATTAAAGTTTGATCTTTGCACCAACAATATCGCTGAGTATGAAGCATGCATTCTGGGATTGAGATTGGTAGTAAAGATGAAGATTAAGGAATTAATGGTCTTTGGGGATTCCAACCTAGTGATCCAGCAGACCAAGGAGGTATACCAAACTAGGGATGACAAGCTATCCCCTTATCATCAACAATTCAAAGATCTATGTCAAAGGTTTCAGAAAACAAATTTCTAAGACCGAAAATAGTTTTGCCAATGCCTTAGCTACTTTGGCTGCAGCTATCAAAGTGGACGATGATTCCAAAATTCCTGCCCTCCAAATCTTTGTTTGAGACACCCCGTCTCAGTCCCTCAATACCTCTACCAAACCGGATGGGCAACCTTGGTTCTACGACATTAAAAGATACATACAGACAGGAGAATTCCCTGCTCAAGATATACATAGCGATAACAAAATTATCCGGAGAATGGCAGCCCAATATTTTCTAGTTGGAAATGAGCTCTTCAAAAGATCCCCCCTAGGGCCCCTAAAGTGCGTTGATACAGCAGTAGCAGGGGAAATCATGAGGGAAGTCCATGAAGGAACCTGTGGGCCCCATATGAATGGCCATACTCTCTCCAAAAAGATCTTCAGAACAGGATACTATTGGACCACCATGGAAATGGATTGTGATCGGTATGTCCTCCGGTGTCACAAATGTCAGATACATGGGGATATGATCAAAGCCCCACCCGTTGAGCTCCAACCAATGACAGCCCCATGGCCTTTTTCTATGTGGGGAATGGATATGATTGGCCCGATCTCTCCAAAAGCCTCAAATGGACACCGATTCATCTTGGTTGCTATCGATTATTTCACAAAGTGGGTCGAAGCCGCATCCTATGCACATGTCACCAAGAAGGTAATGAACAAATTCAACAAGAACCACATTATCTGCCGGTATGGAGTTTGGAATCACTCATCACTGATAATGCTACCAATCTGAATAATGACTTGATAACCGGATTGTGTCAAAGCTTCAAAATCACCCACCGGAATTCAGTGAGCTACCGGCCACAAATGAACGAGACAATAGAAGCCACCAACAAAAACATCAAGAGAATCCTCCAAAAAATGATTGACCACTACAAAGATTGGCATAAGAAGCTCCCTTTCGCACTCAAGGCTTACCAAACCACAATGAGGGTCTCTACCGGTGCAACCCCGTATGAGTTCGTCTACGGCTATGAAGTTGTGCTCCTTGTCGAGGTAGAAGTTCCCTCCATAAGCGTACAAATGGAGACTCAGCTAGAAGAGGTAGAATGGATCAAAGATCGATACGCCCAACTGTGCCTGCTGGATGAGAAACGACTAGCCGCTGTTTACCACGCTTAGTGCTATAAAAGGAGGCTAGCTAAGGCATTTCATAAGAAAGTGAGACTCCAAAATTTCGAGTCGGGGATTTGGTGCTGAAAAAGATCATCTTCAACCAAGAAGAAGCTTGGGGAAAGTTCACTCCAAACTACGAGGGACCTTTTGTAGTCAAGAAGGTCCTGACAGGAGGACCACTTATATTAGCAGAGATGGATGGGCAAGAGTTTCCCAACCCCGCTAAATTCAGACGCAGTCAAACATTACTTTGTATAAACCAGCAGCTCTTATTTTCTTTTAAGCAACAAGGTAGTCCACTGCAACGAGGAGAGGCCTGTGAACTTTTGTTAAAGGAAATGTATGTGTTCCCTTCCTGAATCGCCAAAATTCTTGCGAAAGGACTCGTGAAGATTAGACAGGTTAATTTGATATGACGAGAGGCCATCAATTCATTTTTCCTATACACCATTTCCCTTGCTATAACCCATTTTGAGCCGACTACATTTCTTCAAACAAACCTAACCCAGTGATCAGCACCCACAATGGGTGAAAAGTAAATTTGGACAGCAAAATGAGAAAAATAAAATGTGAGAGTGTCGCGCCCAGATTTTCCGCACTCGAGGAATACACACACAAGTGGAAAAAATGTTGTACTCTCTCGTTAGAACTTACCCTCCTAAAAGAATGAGTGCGACTAGGTTTGAATTGAAAATTTGATTTAAATAAAGGGCTTTTGGAAAAGATTCAGAGTCGCCACCTAACTTGATTAAGGTGAGTTAGGTCACCTAAAAACTAAGCATAATCCGAAAACTACACTTAGGGTTTTGGAAAACGATTTTTGAAAATATCTCCTCAAGAGAGGGTTTTTAAGAAAAACAGGTTGTTTGCCAACCTTTGGAAAACATTTAGCCCTTTTTGAAAAATAACTCTATTTTTGGTCTATGAAAATAGTGATCTAGGTTCAGAGGTTGGTTTCGTGTAGGGAAGACGCACTAAACTGTCACCCTACCCCGCCCTTTCGGTACCTACATGTCAATCTACCCTAGATTCACCTATGAGAGTCTTTAATTAACAAATGTTCAACCCTATTCACTTTAGAAAAACAATGTTTGAAAACAAACATGATGCATGATATGCAAGAGAATTGAAAAATAGATTTGAAAAGAGATTGATTTGAAATTGATTTGATTTGAAAATAGATTTGAAGAAATAGAATTAAAATTGGAAAGTTTGAAAATTGAAAGTAGAAATTTGCAAATAGAAATTTTGAAATTAGAATTTTGAAAATAGATTGGAATTTGAGATTTGGAAAGATTTTGGAAACCGCACCCATGAGGGTGGAATTGAAAGTTTGAAAAATGTTGTGACCGCACCTACAAAGGTTGCCTACGTATCCCTTTGGGGGAATCAGGTCAGTCGTACCAGAGTCCGATTGAAAATAGATTGATTTGAAGAGAGAGATTGGTTTGGAGGAAAGAGATTGAATTGAAAATTGGATTTGATTTGAGATTAGAAGAGGAGATTGGAATTTGAAATTTTGGAAAAGGCTGGACTTTGATTTGAAGAGATAGATTTGGACTTGTTTTGGAAAGATTGATTTTGGAAAGACTTGGTTTTAGGAAACCTAGACCTAGGAAAGATGAGATTTAGAAAAGACTCAAGAGTTTAAGAAAGATTGGATTTAGGAAAGGTTCAAATTAAGAAAGGTCCGATTTAGGAAAGTTCCAAATTAGGAAAGTTTCATTTTTGGAAAGGTTCAAATTAAGAAAGTTTTGAATTTAGGAAAGTTTTAGGTTTTGGAAAGTTTTGAATTTAAGAAAGTTTGGAAATAGGGAAGTTTTGAAAATAGGGAAGTTTTGTTTTAGGAAGTTTTAGATTTAAAAAGTCTTATCTTAAGAAAGTTTTGAATTTAGAAAGCTTAGAATTTTAGAAAGATTTGACATTTAGAAAGTTTAAGATTTTGAAAGTTTTAGAGTTTTTCATTAGAAAATCTTGAGATTAGGAAATGTTTGAGGTTAGGAAAAGTTTGAGGTTAGGAAAAGTTTGAAAGCTTAGATTTGAAAAGTTAAGATTTGAAAAGAGGGTAGAATTAGGAGAGGGTTGAATTAGGAAAGATTTGAAAGTTGAGTTTTAAAATTTTAGGAAGGATTTTTATGTTCAAGTTTTGGAAACTTAAGGTTTAGGAAAGTGGAAGTTTAGGAAGGATTTGAATTAAGAAAAAGTTGGATTAGGAAAGGATTGAATTTTGTTTTGAAAAGAGAAGGTTTGATTTTGTTTCCAAAAACGGAGGATAGGATCTAGTTTCCTAAACGGGAAGATTGGATTTGGTTTCTTAAAAGGAAGATTTGATTTGACAAGGATTTGGAAAGGGAGATTCTAGAAACCCTAGTTTTGAAAAATTATAGTTTTGACGTAGAAAAGAGGTTTTGGAAACATGTATAGTTTGGATGTGAAAACTAGAGGTTTTGAAAACCTAGATTTGGGAAAAGTTTGAAAACCATGTTTTTGGGAAGAAAATTTAGGGTTTCCTAATTGTGGGTTCTAGAGCTTGACTTGGGCTCTAAAGAAAGAGTTTTTGGAAAGTGCGTTTTTGAAAACGAAGGTTTTCTAGAAGGGAATCCTAGGAAGGAGTTTTTAGAAAGTGTGCTTTTAGAAACGAAGGTTTTCTAGAAGGGAATCCTAGGAAGGAGTTTCTAGAAGGAAGATTTTGGAAAGAGAGTTTTTGAAAAGATTTTTGGAGAGAGTTTTTCTAGGAAGGTTTTTGGTTGAAGATTGTTGAAGAGAGTTTTTGAAAAGATTTTTGGGGAACGTTTTTAGAAAGTGGATTTTGGGGAGAGGATTTTGGAAAGGAGTTGAAAAAGGGAGTTTTGAAAAATAGATTTTGGAGGGAGTTTTTGAAAACAACTTTGGAGAGGAGAGTTTTAGGAAAGTATGTTGAAAAAGAGATTTTTAGGAAGAAAAACTTTTTGAAAAGAGAGTTTTTAGAAGGAGTAAAAACATCTCACTTTCCTGGAGCAATTCTAACCATAAGAGAACCACTTTAGGAAAGCGGTTTTGAGAAACAATAAGATTTGAAAATATAGACCATAAAAGTCACTTTTAATGTAACACTTTCCTAAAGTAACCCTAGCCATGGAAAGGCCAGAATCACCCTAGAATTGTGGTTTTGAAAACAAGTTTTTGAAAAAGAGATTTTGATGCAATTTTAAAAACAAGTTTGAAAACGATTTTGAAAACGAGTTTGAAAACGAATTTTGGAAGATGCAAAACTATGATATGCACAATGCAATTTGGGGTCGTGAACATACAAGGCTAAGGCTTCACCACATAATCAAGGGGGCCGGACCCACGTGGTCTTTGGTTAGACTAGAAGAAAGCCCCCGACACGATGACTCTCCAATAGCCCAATCCTACACATGGACCGGAAATCCCCTTGTTTCAAGCATGCAAAGAAAGGGGGGAAAAGAGATGGGGGATTAAAATAGAGAAAACCCAAGTGGGTTAGGAGAGAGAAGAGAGAGGGGGGAAGTGCGGAAATTTAAATAGGGAGCCTACCGTATGTCTTGTTTATTTTGCGCGTCGTGCTATCTTCGGTCTTCGGTCTTTGTCTTGATCTTCGTCTTCAATCCTCAAGAGTTGTCTTCAAGCTTTGGATTGCAGCTCTTCAAGTCTTCAAAGGATGGTTAAAGGCTAGTGTATGAGTGTATGGGGATGTATAAGAGTGTATATGAGGCTAGGGTTTGGTGTAGGGTGGCTAGGGTTTGGGAAACCTAAGGAAACTAAGGTTTTGGAGGTGCTCGAGCTCTGTATATCGAAATATATGATTTTTAGGTTAAGTTTGCAGACCCTTTTCACGTTGAATGAGGCTCTGTATTTATAGAGGTTGGACAATACTAGCGCCTGTTGCAGTGGCGCCAGGCCAAAGTTTACACTAGCGCCACTAGGAGTGGCGCCAGGCCATTTTTTGGCTTGGCGCCACTACTAGTGGCGCCAGCCATTTAGGAAATGTTTAAGATCGGCAAGCAACGTATCTTTAACTAGATTTGGGCGCCTGTACTAGTGACTACCATGCAATTTTTAGCTTGGCTTCACTAGAAGTGACTCCGAAAAATCCGGAAAGGATTTTGGCAGACTGGGGATGACCCGGAAGGCCGAAAAAGAGCGAAAACACTTAAAATAGTGTCCTGGAGATATTTGACTTGAGAAATGAGGATAAGATGAGTTAAAAAGGTTGACCAGGCCCTTAGGGGCAAAACGGTCAATCGGACCAGGAAACTGCCGGGACAGACTCGGACTGTCCCGGAAGAAGACTTGGGATCTGGAAACATTATTTAGAATCTTCCCAGAGGTTGCCGGTTTGATTCCCAGAGCCGGCGTGGTCGGAAAAGGAGACCGGCCCACTAGGGGCAAAACGGTCATTTTGTACCGGGTTTACCGAAACTGACTCGGAATGATCCGGAAAGGTAAAGGAAGGTTGAGAACACTATAAAAAGTAGTCTCAGGAGGTTACCAGTTTGATACCCAGAGCCGATGTGGTCAAAAAAGGAAACCGGCCCACTAGGGGCAAAACGGTCATTTTGTACCGGGTTAGCTGGAACTAACTCGGAATGAGCCGGAAAGATAAAGCAGGATTAAGAATACTATAAGAAGTATTCTCAGGAGGTTACCGATTTGATACCCAGAGCCGGTGTGGTTCTCGGGGAGTTCGGATGCCGAGGGGCAATACGGTCATTTAGCTTCAAGTGGGCCCTATAGGCCTAAGAAGCGACTGGTGGACTAAATTCAAGTTAAAAAGGCGGGCTTAGAATCTAAATATGCATGTGATGTGTGAAAGTGAGCTTGGTCAGCTCGGAGATTGCCGAGCGGGCAAAAAAGGGGTGCTTACAGAGAGGAGAGAAAGCTTTCTCATACATTGAAAAATGTGGAGACAATAAAGTGTTCAATAAAAAATAAAAAATAAAAATAAAAATAAAAAATGCCCCGAGAACTCAACGAGCTATGCAAATAGCAGAATCAGCACAAAAACCAAAAGAAACAAGGAACCATATATAAGTAAAAGTTTGTGAAGAAAAAGGAAGATCCAAAGAAAGAATACTAAAAGAGTGATCACCGGTCCATAACAAACCCAAAAAAAGTACAGCACTTTGGGCCTTCTATACCTTTTCTTTCAAAGCCCCATAACCTAGCCTCATTACAACCTAATTTAAAAAGTCATCTCTGATCAATGAAAAACCGCCTAGTCTAAACTGAGTTTGACGAGAGAAAGATGATGATTTTCGAATGGGGATGAATATCCGAAACACCTGAGTTTTCACCCCTAACAAGCATGTCCTCCCTCAGTTACAAGAGAGTTCCCTGTTGTGCACAAAAAAAAAAAAAAAAAACAACACATGACTCCAAGGATGCGGCGAAAACTCGAAAGAGCGTCGTGGGTAAAAAGATGGAGGCATGGCAAGACACAAACCTGTCAATCTAGCAAAAACTCGCGAGGGCACCAAGATGCAAAAATGACAGAGCTGGGACTGGTGAAAACCTGCAAAGGCACCAATGGCAAAAATGGCGAAAAAAAAATCAACAACAAAAGGAGTTTTGTCCTTTCCTCAAGTTTATCTCGTTCAACAAGTAGACTATTCCCAGATCATGGCAAGAAAAGACATCAAAAAATTGTAATTGTCGAAAAAGGCATTCTTTTGAAGTCAATGGGCAAAGAAGAAGGAGTAACGCGGGGCCCTGCCAAGAATGACCTGATGAAGATCCCACTCCAGGGAAGTAGTTCTTACCTTGAATGGATGTAATTCCTATTATGACACATATCTAAAACTAGCAAAATAATACAGGAATAGGCAAGTGATAGCATGCCCCTAAAGAAAGGTAAGATCCATTTCAGCAAAATCATGACAATTAACCTAATATAAGCGTATCTACAAATACAGGGAATCCTGGAAGAAAACCCACATATCCAGAAGCAAGTCAATCATAATACAAAAGGAAAAGAAGGACAAAATGTAAGAATCGCATGAGGAACGAGAGGCCATGATGTAACGGTCCACGTGCCCATCTGATGAGTCCTCATCCGAGCCTCTAGTGGCAAGACTCACAGGACCAGAGCCAGCAAGTGAAGGACTAGCCTCGCTAAATGGCGGCATCACCAATCCCACCCCAGAGGGGCCAGCACTGGTGCCCCGAAAGATAAAGTCGATAACTGGCTCAACCTATGACACTGACATCGATCAAGAAGGCGATCCCTCTCCTGTGAAAGGGCGTGTACCATATCCCTCAATAAAACTATGAACTCATCTCGTGGATCGGCCTCCACTGAAGAAAGAGCATCTCGAGACCCTCGAGGGTGCCTGATTCCCCAAGAAACATCAGCCAAGGGATAGTCTCTCGCCCTAGAAGCTGCCTCTAGCTGCCTCTCCAAATCACTCATATGCCCCCTGCTAGCCTCTAGCTGAGTCTCTAACTCACTCACTCGGGCACGATAAAATCTTTGTTGGCGCCTCTCCTTGATGGTAGCAATGGCCAAAAGATCAACATACCCTACTAGAGGTAAGGGGGACACTGGCAAAGGGTCCCTGACTATAGCGTCCCCCAGAACATACATCTAAAACCATCTGTCGTAGTCAGTAGTGGCTGTCGAGACAAAAGAAAACGGACCATCCAAGCTGTCGTGTGCCACTAAAGTCTGCCACAACTCTGTCAACTCAGTCACTACACCTCTCGATACCTCATCATCAAAGTAAGTCAGATACCCTGTCGTCACGGCAGTATATGGGATGTCCTATGCCTGACCCAGCTGGTGAAGAACCCGAAAGTCGAAGAAGGGCGTAACACCCCTTAAGCCAACCAAGGGGATGAAAACCTGGCTAGGGGTCCATACTCGCAATGAATCAACATTACATAAACCCACATACCACTGAACCAAACTGGATCTCCTCGTCTGAAGGAATGCCATCCATGTCATATAAGAATCAGGGCAATCCGCATCATCAATGATCTCCTGCTAAGACCTCACCAAGGTGTAGATGCGGTCAACCTCCGAATACCATATGTGACAGGTAATGCGGCGAACAAACAGATGCTTGAGAGCCCATAGCTGAAAAAAGGGCCGAGACCCCCTAAAGAAAGTATCCTCCCCACTATGGAACTGAGATAAGCTCACATACGTCTCACCTACAGCTAACGGAGCATAAGAATACCCCTGTTGAATCGACAACAGTAAGGAATATAGTTTTCCATCCACCCGACCATCTCCTCGAGGGAACACCGGAAGACTTAGTAAGATCAGGGCAAGTGCATTCATACGAGCGATAGGCCACTCTGTAGAGGTATGCCAAACACTAGGATGAGTGGTCTGACCAGTGTAAAACTCAAAATGATCCAGCAAAAAGCCCACCTCCAGTACCAAAAAAGCGGGATGAGAGTTTGAATCCAGAATCTGGTGCTTGAGTCCCAACTAACCAGAAATGATGGACATGAAGCCCCGGGGAAAGTCTACGCCTACAATACCCTCTTGACCACTCCTCAAACCCAGTAAACGCTCATACTCGTAAGGGGTCGGTGTCATCTCGAAATCGTTAAAGTAAAATAAGCATAGCTCAAGGCACCAACAGGTGGCAGAGGCCTCAACCAAGGCCGGTACCAATCGCATGGAGAGGAGTGATCCCAGATACCCAAAAACCCTACAAAAGATCTGCCGCTCCTCCTCAGTATAGCTGCCATACCAAGCGCAGAGTTGAGACATGACGGCAACACCCTCCTCAACTCTCACTCCCGAAGTAGTAGAAGACTATCCTTGTGATATCCCAAACCCTATTTATTTATACTAATGAGAATTTCTAGCATTTACATTCTTTAATGTTAATTATTGCCTCATTTGAGTAAAAAATGACCAATAGGAGTTTATGTTGTAGCTTAAGCCCATGGAGTGAGACACATGGGATTATTCCCATGTGTATCATCCTTATACACACACACACACACACACTTAGACACACTCACCACCGGTTGAGAGAGAGAAGAGAGGGAGAAGAGGAGAAGAGAAAGAGAAAAGGGAAGATTGAAGGAAGAGGAAGCTTAGAGAGTCTCCACCCAAGCCAAGAGAAGTTATTGAAGAACTTGGGCAAGCTTGAAGAAAAGTAAGGTTCCATTTCCTTCTACAAATTGTATATGTGCATGTATCTATCTTGGTGGGTGGTGATGATGGGTTGTTGTGGGTGACTCTTTTGAGTCCCAAATTGACTAAATATAGAGTATAGTAAGCCCCATTGAAAGATTTGAGAATTTGGGATTGAAATCCCCAACTTATGCAAGTTAGGGCTTAGGTTCCTAAAACCCTAGATTCCTAAGATTTACTTATTTAAAGTGTTTCATTCTGAGTTATTATGGTCGTCTTGGGTCAATCTTTATTCCCTATAAGCATTTGAGGAGTTTGGGAAACGTTTGATGAAGTTTGGTTTTGGTTTGGTGAGGTTTGGGAATTTTTGGGTTCGAAATCTGGGTTTTTAGCTCTGAAGTCGACTCTTTTTCCTTAGGAGTTGGCCCTTTCATCCAAAGAACTCCCAAATTCATTTCTTCAGCTCTAGAGTCGACCCTTTTGACTAAGGAGTCGACCCTTTTGTCCAAAAAACTCCCAGATTCATTTCTTTAGCTCAAGAGTCGACTCTTTTGCCTCAGGAGTCGATCTTTTTGTCTAGTTCCTGGTTTTAGTTTTTCAGTTCAGACACTGTTTAGTAAAATAAGCATAATTTTCTCTAAAAAAATCGGATTAATGTGCCGTTTAAAGCATTGGAAAGTAGACTCATAGACCTTTGTATCTATATAAAGTTTTTACTTTAATTACTTAAAGATTGAGAGATATTGGATTTTGAAATTGACCAAAATTCTATCAGTAACATCCTTCTTCCAAAATTTTAATCCATTTTCTATGGGACATAACTTCTTCATCCGAAGTGTATTTGTGACCCATGACCTATCAAATTAAAGCCCTTTAAGCCTATTTTCAAATGGAACTAACCTAGAGTGTGAACTCTTCCTTGAGAAGTGGTTGAGACGCGATGAAGGAGTCAACATCCGGGCTTTCATATTCAAACCTTAACCTTATGCTCTCTTTTTTCATTGAGGCCTTGTCCTAGAGTTTAGCCTCGCTTTTCCATTATTTAAGTGAGGTGTTGTTAAGTCGGGGTTGAGGGACTTATGTGTTTAGCCTCAGTTTACGTGTTATTACTTTGCCTTATGGTCTTGTATTCATGTTTCTATAGTTCTATGTGCATTTTATATAGGAACGCCTTGTTTAGCAACCGTTCTATCGGAAAGAGGTGAGTAATGATATGCCATGAGTAAGACCTACTACTCTCCAAATGCTTTCAAGTTCAATTACATTTCATGCATTTCTTTTCATTTATTTCAATGCCTCAATGATTATGTTCAAGTATAAATGTCATGCTTTGAATTACATACGAACCTTATCTATGATATCAATTACAACCCACAGACTAGAACGTTCACATAAAGTAGATGTAAGATTCCTAACGTACCACTCTAACTCAAGGTCTTCTCGTGGCAAGACTTTAATCTAGCCCGATAGTCCTAGGATGGGGGACGTGAAATAAATCATCGACATGTAAGGTCTTCTCGTGGCAAGACTTTAATCTAGCCCGATAGTTCTAAGATGGGGGGCGTGAAATAAACTATCGACATGTAAGGTCTTCTCGTGGCAAAACTTTAATCTAGCCCAATAGTCCTAGGATGGGGGACTTGAAATAAACCATCGATATGTAAGGTCTTTCATGGCAAGACCCTAAACTAGCAATGATGGTCCTACGGTAGGGGACATGAAGTAATCTATCGCTATGTTGGGAGACGTCCTTTGGCTTAAAAGTCTAGATGTGAACTTTATGGTTACCATAACAGAGCATAGCTCTTATGATTGACTTAATAAGCCTATACGTGACTTTTATGGTTACTATGTTGGCCTAAAGAGCCTATGTGTGACCTTTATGGTTACTATGTTGGCCTAAAGAGCCTATGTGTGACCTTTATAGTTACTATGTTGGCCTAAAGAGCCTATACATGACCTTCATGGTTACTATGTTGGCCTAAAGAGCCTTACATGTGACCCTTGTGGTTACTATGATGCCCAATACCAGAAAAACCTCTTAAATGAGGTGAAGTGAAGGATATGGTTGCCTAATGTAAAGACATAACACACTTATGTTCTAGAATGAGTAATATGATTCGTTCAAATGCTTCACGACAAGCTACGTATGTTTCCACAAGTTCTAATGTCATGATATATCTCTCATTTCTATGACATTATGATATGCCCTTACAATATTCTGCCATAGCATGCTTATGACATGTATGTTATGCCTTACAAAATCATGTTATGTGTTATGCCTCACTCCTATGATACAATGTTTGAAATGCTATAGTATCTCAATGTGATACTTTTATTACCTACGTTTCCGAAGCTACACTTTATAAGTTACTAAGAATGGCGATATTTGATGTATCCTATATTATACGATGAGCCAAGATGTATGCTTACAAGATATGGTATATTATGCTCATGACAAGTTATGTCATGCTCAAATAGTTTATGCTATAACACACCTGCCTCTCTTTTTCCACATTACGTTTTAGAAATGATGAAATGTTTTAATACAAAAGCCTATGCTTCAATTATCTTTAAGATTATTTTTTATGCGATTCTAAGTTCATGCCACTTATGCATAAATGTACCTTTATTGTCATGTGCATTAAATATAAATGTAGTCTATAGTATTCTATGCTCGTGCGTTATTGTTACTTACTAAGCATTAACTTACGTTTTTCTAAAAATGTTTTCAGGTGAACAAACTGAGAGGCCTTGAAGGAGGCCCATTACATGGACATTTGGACTACGGTCCACGGGCCTTATGTTATGTACTGATATAAGGATTGGACCCTAATGTTTGTAATATTATAATGTTATAACTGTGGTGGCCACTGATAGGCCCATATTATAGAATGTTTATGTGTTGGAGATGAGGCACCGCTCTGTTATGTATGATACACGTTTTACTTTACGTTTATAAAGTTTTAATTTTACAATTATGTATCTTTTAAATGATGAATGCACTGGTGTTCAACTGGGTAATGTAATGCGGCTTTAGGTAGCCAAGCCACTGGCCGGTCATGCACCCTAAATCCGTATAGGCTGGTTTCGGGTTGTGATAGTCCCCATGTGATGCCACCCCGAACGGAGCCACCCCTGCTGCCGCCCCGAGCAAAACCACCCCTACTGCTACCCCGAGCGGAGTCACTCCTGCTATCGTCCTGAGCGGAACCACTCCTGCTACCGCCCCTGATCGAGCTGCTCCGGCTGCTGCTGCCCTCCTTGGGCTCTATCCATGGCGCTTCTTGTTAGAATCGTCGCCGCTAGCCTCCGACATCCTGAAAGAATGGCAATATGCAAAAGTTGATCAATCACCGAACATGCATGAAAAGTAAAAAGATAAATATGTCCACAAAAAAAAAAAGAGAGAAGAACATAGAAAAAAGGAAACAAAAAAGAAGAAGCAAAAAAAGAAAAGAAGGAAAAAAGAAAAAAAAAAAAAAGCCCCGGGGGGGGGGGGGGGGGGGGGGGGGGGGCTAAGGTCCAATCTATTCTTACTTGAAAATTTTCAATGGTTTTTCAAGCATTTTCCTCGAAAAGTTTGGTTTGAAAATTTCAAACCGGTTTCCTGGGCTTTCTCCTCAAAAGCCTTGTTTCTAAATGTTTTCTAATGGTTTTCCGTGCCTTTTTCCTCAAAAAGTCCCACTTCAAAATTTCACACCAGTTTCCCAGGCCTTCTCCTCAAAAGCCTTGTTTCTAAATGTTTTCTAATAGTTTTTTCGGGCCTTTTTCCTCAAAAAGTTCTACTTCAAAATTTCACATCAATTTCCTGGGCTTTCTCCTCAAAAGCCCTGTTTCAAAGATTTTCTAACGGGTTTTCCAACTTTCCCCTCAAAAAGTCTCTTTTCTAATTTCCAAGTTGGTTTCTCAAGCTTTCCCTTCAAAAGCTCCGTTTCAACGTTTTTAACGGGTTTCTAAACTTTCCCCTCAAAAAGTCTCAATTCGAAGTTTTAAACTGGTTTCCTAGGCTTTCTACTCAAAATCCCCGTTTCTAAATGTTTTCTAACATTTTTTCAAGCTTTTTCCTCAAAAAGTTTGGTTTCAAAATTTCTAATCGATTCCCTAGGCTTTCCCCTCAAAAGCCCTGTCTCAAAGAATTTCAAACAGGTTTTTTCGGGTTGCCCCCTCAAAAGCCCTGTGTCTAAAGTGATTCCAACGGTTTTTTAAACTTTTTCCTCAAAAAGTTTTGTTTCAAAGTTTTAAACGATTTCCCAAGCTTTTTCCTCCAAAAGCCTCGTTTCAAATTTTTTCACAATCTTTTCTAATCTTCTAATTGGTTTTTCGGGTTTTCTCCTTCAAAAACCCTACTACTAAAGATTTTCTAAAAGTTTGGTTTTTTCGGGCTTTCCCCTTCAAAAACCCCATTCTCCAAAGAATTGTTAGGTTTTAAAATTTTTCAAAATTTTGGCAGAGGTTCGCCTTAAAAAGTCACTATCCCAAAATTCAACAAGTCATAAGCTCGGTCCGAGACATTTCAAACTTTCAATCATGTCAAGCATGACAATCCCGTCCTCCACAGGACGCTTGCCTTCCTCAAACATAATTTTTAGGTCAATTTTTCAAATTTTTTGATCTTGTTTTTGTTCCCAAAAATTCTACGAAAATTCCTAAAACATTCAAGAATGTCACCACAATTTTCGAACAATGTTCTATAATTTTTCACCCTCAACAAGATCCATTTTCTAATTTTTCCCAATTTTTTCCAATTTTTCCTATTTTTCATAATTTCTAAAAATTTAAAATTTCTTAAAAAATTACAAAACTTCATACGGTTGTTCTACATATTTTTCTAAGGTTCCCGGTACAAAAATCACACACAAACTCGCAATGCCCAAGCCTGTAGAGGCAATTTTTTGAATCCTGCAGGAAACCCAATTTCATAAATATGCAAACTCATCCAAAATATACTCGAATATCCACCAAATCACGAAAACAATCCTACCATTATGTTCTAAACATCCTAAAACATAGGATTATACTATCATTTGCAAAAAAAGGAAACATACGCATCGAAATCAACAAAAATTTCAAAGTAACCAACCTTTGGGTTCTCAGGCAAAAATCAAGCTTTCCAGCGAGAATCCGGCAACAATGATGGTTTTCGGCAAGTACCCGACGACCCCTAACACCCTACTAGTGATTCCCGATCAAGGTCCCTCGAAAGTCCTCCAGAGCAGCTCTCGGGTCAAACTCGAAGTATGAAACACACAGTGAAAACATGAAATTGCTCTGGTATAAAAGCCCACAGCTTGGCGCGTGTAGCAAATGTGCCAGAAGGAATTTCCAACTAGCGCATGTGCTACATGAGCCAAGGTGAAAAGAGGCCAGGCGGTTTAGCTTCCCGCCAAAACCAGTTTTCAAATCCCCAAGAGCCCGGACATGTTTTCAAAGCTTTCAAAGCCAAAAATCAAGCTTTCAAAATTTATTTTCAAAAATCAAATGTTCTAAACCAAGCTTTCTCAACCTGGCAACTCAAGTCCCGATCAAAATTTTCAAAGTGCAAATCTTTTTGAATTTAAAAATCTTCCACACTGGTGACCCATAAGGGGTCCCGAGACATTTCAAACTTACCGGCTTATCGTCCCTCCGATTGCCTTGCGACCAAAAAGGAATTTTTACTTTGTTATTTTTTTGCCTTTGACAAGCAAAGATAGAAAAAGAGGGGCAGCTGTAAGCACCCCATTTTTGCCCGCTCGGCAATCTCCGGCCCAATCGAGCACAGTTTTCAAACTTCACAACACATGCAAGCTCAAGATAAGCCTTCCAAACTCATTCCAAGCAGCTTTTCGGGATCGGGCGGTCTCGGAAACTAATGCCATCTAGGTAGCTTCCCGAGATCGGGTGATCTCGGGGACCAATACCTTATAAAATTTCAGACGGTTCATTTCTGGCCCCTGCTAGTCAGCTAATGTAGAATGTCCGTCATTTGGTAGTTCTCTAAGACCAGGCGTTCTCAGAGACCAACACCAACTTCACAAGTAACTTTCTTAGACTAGGCGTTCTCAGAAACCAACACCACCCTACAGGTAGCTCTCTGAGACCGGGCGGTCTCAGGGACCAACACCGCACAGGTAGTTTTTTGAGACCGGGCAGTCTCGGGAACCAACACTTAGATCAATACCGGCACCTGCTAGTCCGACTCGGTGAAAAATGGCCAAACCTCCCCCTTCGGCCTCCAGACACATTGTAGGAAAGTTCAAAATCCCTCAAAATATTAAGTCCACCCTTCCAAAATGTTACTAGACTGTTAGGCATACTCCGCACGCCATCCGATCCAATTTCGGTCCCATTCTAGCTAACTCCGGTCAAAATGACCGTTTTGCCCCTAAACGCCCCAACACTACACAAACTCCACCAAATGGTAAAAGACTCTCCTGAAAGTATCTCTAAAAGACTCGGCATGCTTAACATGACATTTCGATCCATTCCTAATCATTTTAAGCCAAAACTAGCCAAAATGACCATTTTCCACATAACGACCCAAACGCGCCCCAAAAACAACACCGGTCCTAGGCTACTGAACGAAGGATCTCGTCGTACACCCCTGTTTAACCTAAGGAAGGCCTCACGTTGCTAAACACCCACGACTAGATAAAAGTTCCCCAGAACATCTCACAGACACTTTGCCTAAATTCCCGTTTCTCCCGACTCCCTAGTTATAATGCATTGTCAAACAACTCGAGAAATGTGTGAATCAGAAAATTCTCAAAATCTCGTCCATAGGTCTTTCCATCAATACGGCTCAATCGGATAGATTGCTCCCCGAAGCCCTTCATCGTATGGCATGAAAACTGCAACTTTTAGCAACCCCTGAAGCGTCTCGCAGACGTTCCACCTAGATTGACTTTTTCCCTAATTCCCTAATTACAATGCACTGTCAAACGACTTGAGAAATATGCAAATCATGGAATTCCTGAAAGTATTTCTAGAGTACTTTCCATCGGTACGGTCCGATAAAAGAGATCGCTTTTCGAAGGCCTTGATCATGCAACACAAAAATAGCTACTTTCGAACCCCCATTGAGTGTATTGCAAACACTCTGCAAAGATGCCATTTTAAGCGCGTTCCCTGAGACAATATCCCACACTTCCGAACATCATTCAAACTTTTTGAAAACATGAAAGTTCACGAGAAACTCTACGAGAACATCGTGGGTGCAACCGATTCCCTCGAAACCTTCCCGGTTGGCTCAATTACCGAGACAAAATTTAAACGAACACTCCCAGTGACGGAGCGTACGCTACATGTGCCCAGATTTTGATCAGATCGACCAAATTTCGATCAACCGTCAAGATTCAACCAGTACACTGAGTGCCACGTGGCATTGTGGCAATAGAATAGTACTAGCGCATGTGCTACATGCGCCAGGGCCAAAATTGGCCAAGCGTATGTAGCACATATGCTAGCCTCATCCCAGATTGCCTATAAATACCAGCACCCCCCTTTGCATATTTCAAAACCAAAAATTGATGCGAAGCTCTGCTGAGACTGCTCTAGAACCTCGAATCTCTACTTACATTCCACTCCTCCAACACTTAGGCTAGATTCCACCCCCTCTAGCCCATACACTTCACCTACATAGCCCTATACACCATTAAAACCCTCCTTCCAGCCCCTCAAGCCCACTTGAAGCCATCTAAGTTCAAGTCAAGGTATCCATAGAAGATTACAAGTGTGTTGAAGGCTAAAGGTGCTATTTCTTTTACATTTTGGTCTTCCTCAACTCTTCTCTTCTCCCTCCTAGCCTACTTAGGTTATTTTCTATTTTAATCCCCATCTTCAACCCCCTTTTCTTGCATGCTTAAGCCAAGAGGGCTCTTAGTTCATGCTTAGAGGAAAGCTAGTGAGAGCCACTGTGTAGGGAGATCTCTCACTAGCCTACTTTAAGATGGTATGGCCTAGGAGCCCCTTGTTTATGTGATGTAGCCTAAAGCCTTGTATGTATTCATGACCGCCTTGCATTTTGTTATCTTGATCACGTCTTGTGTGCTTGACTTCATTTTTATGTTTATAATCATGTCCTACAAAGCTTGCATTATTCTTATTTCCATGCCACTTCCAAGTTCAATACCCCCCTCAAAATGGTTCCAAGAGTTGGCTTCTTGAAGTTTAGGATGAGACCTTAAAAGTCATGCCTTAGAAAATCCCTCACTACCCCCTAACTCACACTTTTGCATCATTACATTTCAATTTGCATAAAATTTGTTTTCCCAACTCTCTAGTTTCCAAGGTTTTCATTCCTTCAAGTTTAGTGGTTGAAATGGCCCCATGGAACCCTTGCTTAAGTGGTCTCCATATTATTTAGCCATAGGAACCCTCCTTTGTTGGAATGGTTTCCTCTAAAAAATGATTTCCAAAATCCTATTCTTAAAAATGATTTTCAAAAATTCATTCTCTCTATCTTTGCATTAAAAATGATATTTCAAAAGTTGTCACCATCATGTTGATTCTTGGACTCCATGCTCTTGTCAAGATAATGGTTGTAATGGTCATAAAGAAACCTTCTTTGGAATGGTCTCCAAACATCAATCATATAAACCATACTTATGGCTACAGTCAAATTTTCATGAAAATGATCTTCAAAAAGGTTGTCTACTAAAGTCCTTTGCATAGCATGATTTGTTTTTCTAAAACTCTTTCAAAAAATGCATCAAACCACCTTTCAAAACCATCTTACAATTCAACCCTAGGTTAACTTGACCCTAGTTATCCAACCCTAGGTTAACCTAACCTAAGTTAGTTAACCGTAGGTTACCTTAACCTTAGGTTAACCCAACCTTAGTTAGTTAACCTTAGGCTACCTTGACCCTAGGTTAAACTAACCCAAGTTAGTTAATCTTAGGTCACCCCTAATCATAGGTCAACCCAACTTAGGTTAGTATACTTCAAAGTTTCAACTTATGGACCCCTTTTAAATGATCTTTCTATTTAAAGCTATTCTCATAAGTCACTTTTTCTAAGCCTCCTACTCTCTTAAGATTTCAAAAGCCAACTCCATAACCTCTCTAAATGTTCCCACATTCCATCTTCAAAGTATTTCCAAAATTTTTTTCAAAAACTCACAAGCCTAAGGTGTCCCTACCCCTTTTATGGTTAGGAATTTCAAAAGAATGTGATACATCAAGAACAACCCCCAAGGTTGTCTATATTAGGATTCCAAAACTACTTTCAAAAGCTTTTTCTAAGACAAGTTCATGAAAGCATGTCAAAACCCTACCTCCAAGGTTTTCAAAACAAGACATCAAAACTCTCTCGTGTTACTTCAAAGCACTTCCAAAACTCCGTTGAGTTGTTCCAAAAACATTTCAAAACACTTCAAAATCCCATTTCAAGTGTTTTAAAGTTCTATTTGAAAACACTTCAACAACCGATTTCAAATCAAAATTCTCTAGTCATCTTTCCAAGGACCTTAAAGTGTCTTCAAGCTTTCCAAAGGCCCCAATGCGCCTATTTTCCATCGAGCTCTTGCTCGAACTACGAATGACCTGATTCTCACCAAATGAGATACGTAGGCAACCTAAAATGGTGTGGTCATAACTTCTATTTTTATTCCAATCCCCTTTTCAAAAGTTTCTATCAATTCAAAATTCCTATCTCAAACCCCTTCAAACCTCCGTATTTTCAAATTTCTTCCAACACTTGCATTGTGCATCATTCATCGAAAAAGTGATGATTAAACCTCATTTTCAAAATTCTAAAGTGGATATTAAGTGGATAATAATAACCGATTATTCTAGTGAGTGAACAAAAGGTGATTAGACATGTAGGTACCGAAAGGGTGGGGTAGGGTGATGATCGTAGGATATCTTCCCTACACGTAATCAACCCCCGAACCATAGATTTCTATTTTCGAAAAACCAAAATGGAGTTTCTTTCAAAAAGGCCTTAAAACTTTCTAAAGGTTGCCAAAAAACCTATTTTCTCAAAAACCCTCTCTCGAGGGAGTTTTTCGAAACCTTTTTCAAAATCCCTAAGTTAAATCTTCGAATTAACACTTAGTTTTAGGTGACCCAACTCACCTTAATCAAGTTAGGTGGTGACTCCTATTTTTCTAAAAGCCCTTAATCAAAACAATTTTCAATTCAAATCTAGTCATACTTGTCCTTCTAGGAGGATGGGTTCTAATAACAGAGTTTCGTGTTTTTGTCTCCGAGCCAAAAGGACCTTGGACCCAAAAATCGGGGCGCGACAATGTGGATGCGAGTCATTAGCAGGTTGCTATAAAAGCTGAGATGGAGTCTGTGTATTCCAATCAGGTTTGTAAGCTAATAGATCCACCAACTAATGTTAAACCTATTGGTTGCAAGTGGGTCTACAAGCGTAAGGGTTCAGATGGTATAGTTAAGACTTATAAAGCTAGGTTGGTGGCGAAGGGTTATACTCAGAAAGAAGGGATCGATTATGAGGAAACCTTCTAACCGGTAGCCATGCTTAAGTTTATCTAGATCCTACTCTCTATTGCTGCACATCTCTATTATGAGATATGGCAAATGGACGTCAAGACTGCTTTTTGGAATGACAATCTTGACTAGAGCATTTATATGGTGTAACCCGACTGGTTTGTAGCAAAGGGCTGAGAGCACATGGTGTGCAAACTGCGGAAGTCCATTTATGGATTGAAGCAAGTTTCTCATCTTTGGAACATCCATTTTGATGAAGCTATAAAGTCTTATGGTTTCAATCAAAATCTAGATGAGCCAGGTGTTTACAAGAAATCCAATGGAAATGTGGTGGTATTTTTTGTGTTGTTTGTTAATGATATCGTACTTATTAGGAATGATATGGGAGGGTTATTAGCAATTAAAGTGTCGTTTTCCCATCATTTTGATATGAATGACTTGGGAGAGTCTTGTTACATCCTTGGGATCAAGCTCTTGTGAGATTAAAGAAATAGGATGTTGGGCTTATCCTGGACTGCATATATAGATAAGGTACTAGTCAAATTTGCTATACATAATTCCAAGAAAGGTTTCTTACCTTTCAGACATGGGATTGCTTTATCCAAGGATCATTGTCTAATGACACGTGAGGAGGAAGAGCACATGAAGATAGTTCCTTATGCTTCAATTATAGTAAGTCTTATGTATTATATGCTTTGTACTAGACCGAATATCTATTTTGCAGTTGGCATGGTTAGCAGACATCAGTCAAATCTAAGAAATGAGAACTGGATTATTGTAAAGTATATTCTTAAGTACTTGAGAAGGACTAGGGATTGTGTGCTCATATATGGTGGGACTGATAGCTTGATGCCATTAGGATATTCTAATTATGATTTTCAATCAGATAGGGATTCCAGAAAGTTCACATTAGGATACATGTTTATCCTGGGTGGTGGAGCCATAAGCTGAAGGAGTGTAAAGCAATCTTGTATTGCTAATTCCACCATGGAGGCCTAGTATATAGTAGCTTCGGAAGCAGCTAAGGAGGCAGTCTGGCTTTCAAAGTTTCTCTTAGAACTTGGAGTGGTACCATTGGCTAAAAACCCTATTGTACTTTATTGTGACAATAGTCCTGCAATAGCTCAGTCCAAGGACTCAAAAGACTACAAGAAGAGCAAGCATATTGAGTGAAAGTATCACCTTATCGGAGAGATAGCTCATAGAGGAGATATAGCAGTGACCAAGATTGCATCAGCAGAGAACCTTACATATCCTTTCACAAAATCATTGACTGTTAAAGTTTTTTATTCTCATGTAGAGGGCATGCAACTTAGGTGTGATAGGTCATGGCCTTAGGGCTAGTGGGAGATTGTTGGATTGTGTGAACCCTTAAAGCCATATTTATGACATTTGATTAATATTATATTTGATTCTTTCCCTTTGTTTACATTAATTCATACTGTATTGGCAATTATATATATGCATGAAATATATAAGGTCCAGCAATTACACTTAAGGTGGATCATGTGTGTGAATGTGATTCATACACAGAGATATATGATCGCACCAGGTACTTGTAATTTTAAGCTTAGTTCATAGTTAGAGTGAGCTTGGACAACCCACTTGGTTGGCTATAACACATATAACATCTTTTCTATAAAATGGTTGGTCTCGACTGTTGAAGTTGTTGACTCTGAGTTGATGTGATAGTGTGCTTGGAGTACATTGAACTGGATCAAGGTAAGAATACATTCCCACTACTGTCAGTGGCAGTGTCACTTCTTACCACTCTATTAATTGCAAAATGAGTCTTAACCCTAAGGGATTAAAGGACTCAAGTACTTGATGTTGTGCACTTTGATTTATCAAAGAGTGAGACTTTTGCATGATAGGTTGGGTGTACATTGTTGGGACTTGGAAACTTCTAATCTCAATAAGGCTACTTCACTCTTATGAGATAGGTATTCCATTGACTCAATCTTTCGTTTGATCACTGCTGGCATGTCGGGTTTTTATTCATATACTATTTCATAGTAGAAAGTTATTATTTATTTTTAAAAAGAATTTTTTGAGAAATAAATAATTTGAAGTGATCAATGGTTGTTAGACTAGATAGTTTTGGATAAGAAGTAAATAGGTCAAGCTGACAGTTCTTTAGTTTAGTGCCAATTTAGGAATACCAGTAATGGGGATTCATCTTTATGATAATTAATAGGATAGGGGCCTTGACATAATTTCCTATTATGGCAGGTCAACTACTATCATTTAGTGGAGTTGAGGGTAGTTTCACTAATTGTTATATTCATTAAAGGTTGATGTGCAATTATAACAACTTAGTGTTAGCCTAGAACATGAAAACCCTAGAGATCCCCTCCTTGATCTTAGAGAGGCATAGTATATATACATACAAGGGGATGGCTGGCCACATATATTGCATTCTAGAGAGAGAATTTTTGGCCCAAGGTGCTTTTATGTGTGTACTTGTGAGATCCCACCATCTCTTGCCATCCCTTGTGCCTTAGTGATTAAGGAAGAAGAACCCGAGGTCAAGGAGGCTCAAATCATTATAGGAAGAACCTTAATCCAAGGAGGCTCAAGGATTCAAGGAAGAACCCTAATTCAAGGAGGCTCAAGGATTTAAGGAAGAACCTTAGAAGAAGGAAGCTCAAGTTTTTCAAGTGTTCTCATTGTTTAGGGTGTGCTACCAAACCCTACAAGGTATGATATTTAATTCATCTTGTTGTTCATGCATAGATCAATGAAGATAAATGAGTACGATCTCAAAGTGTTTTTTTTTTTTTTTTGAAATCGCTTCTGCAAAGGTTTTCTCAAAAAACCATCAAAGTTGATCTTGAGTTTATTAACTAGCGTTTACTAACTTGAGTTAGGTTGACTAGGGTTAGGTTGACCTAGGGTTAGATTAACTTAGGTTGGGTAGACCTAAGGTTAAGAAACTAAGGATAGGAAACCTAAGGTCTGAAAAACCTAATGATTTTTGGAAGGTGATTTTGAAAACTATGGTTTTGAAAACAAGTGATTTTGGAAAATTGGGGTTTTGAGAACAAGTGGTTTTGGAGAACCTAATGATTTTTGGAAAGGGTTTTGAAGCTAGAGTTTTGGAATCTCGTGGTTTTAGAAAACCTAACTGTTTTGGGAAAGTGGTTTTGAAACTAGGATTTTAGAGCCTAGTGGATTTGAAAAAACCTAGAGAGAGATGTTAGAGTTTTGGAATTGTACCTAGAGAGAGAGAAATAGGGTTCTAGAATTGTACCTAGACAGAGAGACTCGAGTTTCGAAATTGTACCTAAAAGAGGAAGCTAGGGTTTTGGAATTGTGTCTAGAGAGAGAAATCAAGATTTTGGATTTGTACCTAGAGAGAGAAATTAGGACTTTGACAATTCTACCTAGAGGGAGAAACGAGGGTTTTGAAATTGTAACCAGAGAGAAAAACTAGAGTTGTGAATTTGTACCAATAGAGAGAAATTAGGGTTTTGAATTTGTACTTAGAGAGAGAAATTAGGTTTTGGCAATGACTTGGAAACTTAACTTTGACTTTAGGATTTTGAAACCCTAAGAGTTTGGATCTTAGAAAGTGTCATTTCATATGGAAAGCTTTGGAAAACCACTCTTGAAAATTATGATCTTATGTGGTGAATTTGAAAAACCACTTAAGAGAGTGTCATTTCATGTAAAATCACTTTAACAACCACTCAAGAGAAGGTATGATTTTTATAAAAAAAAGGTTTGAAAACCACTCAAGAGAGTTTCAACTCATATAAAACCATTTTAACTATTGAAGAGAATGTATGATTTTATGTAACAAAAATAGGTTTGGAAACCACTCAAGAGATTGTCATTTCATGTAAAATCATTTTAACAACCACTCAAGTCAGTATATCATCTTATATAAAAATATAGAAAAACCACTCAAGAGAGTGTCATCTTGTGAAAAAAGCAACCTAATGCTTATGCTTGGTTTGTAATCAACTTAAGGGAATAAACTAAGGCTCTTGGTGACTCTTTCAAAGGGAGACAACTTGAGAGAGATAAGGAGTTGAAAATGATTTTTCTTCAAAGAGATTTTACGAGGCTTTTCACAAATCTTTTGAAATGAAGATCATAGCAATTTTTTGGAAACAACCCTAGAGGGCTTTTGAAGAAGACTTGGGAATTTTTTTAAAATCATTTTAAAAACTTGTAATGAACAGGGTAACAAGAACATTATGAATGTATGAATATCATACTAACAAGGGTATGGACATTCAAAGTTAAGGTATCACCACATAGCAAAAGAGCTTTAAGGCCATACCATTATAAGCCTACAAGACTATCCTACTTACGCCGTGCCCAACGTACTTCGTGCCATGCTCGTGTCGACCCATTTAACAATCATGTCATGCTCGTGCCCACGCCAGCCGATGACAGAAAAGCTTAGACTGATAGCCAATTGACACGACACGTTTCATGCCCATGTCGTGCTCGTGTCACTCTCACGCTCATCCTATGCCCGTGTTGTGCTCATGTCCACACCAATAATTTTTTTTTATGAATAGTAAATTATAAGTTAGCACACATTAATTGGAATATATTTACCAAATAAATGGAATAAAATTTTATTTTTAAATGGAATTTATTTACAAACATTAAATGGAGTTAACATAGGTACAAAATAAATTATATTTAAATGTGAAATACATCATAGTTCAATCGAGAGCACATTTACAAAAAGCAAAACAGAATACAATTTTTATTATTCATTTGATTCAACTATATCTAAATTTTTTGCAAGTTCTTGAATTACATTGTATGTCAAATTTTGAATTTTAAGCCTCGCATTTTCTCAAAAAAGTTAAGAGTTTTAAAATATGTTCGAATTACATTTATAGGCAAACTACACCGATCGCCTCTAAGGTTTGACTTTAAAACTACTCCTCACATCTCAAAAATTACACCGACCTCCCTTGTCAGAGTTAAAAGATAATTTTACCCCTTATTTTTAGACATAAAAAATGACATAATTTTTTCATCTTCCCCATTTCTCTCTCCTCCCCTTTTTCTACTTTGTCTCCGGCAGCACCCATCTCGCCTTGACCGCTATCACCATACCCCTAACCAACCTCACCTCCTTCCGCTTTCATTGCTATTGCCAGACCCAGCCACTGCCTTTGCCCCCATTACTTGGTTGATTTGTTATGGGTTTGGTTCGATTGATAGATGGATTTGCCGATCGGTGGAGGAATTTGATATTAGATGTTGATGACATCAATGGGTATGATGGTGGTGATGGGCGTGGTGGCAGTGATGGTTGTGGTTTGGCGTGATGATGATGGCTGTGGGTTTTTCTCACACAGAAAGACCCATTTATGGTTTCTCTCTCTACAAACCCACCACCAGTGGGTTTCTCTCTCTACAATCCACCATATTCCTCACTCCATACATGTATCTTAATATGGTGAAATTAACTACAAAATATATACATTTGTATATTTAATATATATACATCGAGTAGTAGAGAGAGGTGGAAGGGAGGAAGATTAGGGAAGGGTTTGTGTGTTTGTGATGAAAGAGATAAGGAAAGAAGGGGATTGAGGAAAGGAAAAAGAGTATCTTTCTTTCTCTCTCTCTCTCTCTCTCTCTCTCTCTCTCTTTGTGGGCATGATGAGAGAGAAGACGGAAAGAGGGGAAGGGATCGTGTGTCATCATCTCACTCAACCAACCATCTGCTTCTCCTCCCTCCTTCTATTGCCGAACCATCCTCACACCCCCAACAACCATCCCCTTACCTCCTCAAGAAACCAATGTAATTTCTCTTGTTTCTAGATCTTTTAGCTCTTAGCGGTGATGAGTTTGGTAGTGGTGAGTTTGGTTGGTTTGATGGTGGTAGCAGTGGTGGTTGCCGGAGATGGTGATGGTGGTTGCTGGAGATGACAGTGGGGATTTTTTAGACTATCGGAGATGATGGTAGTTGCCACTCCATGGCTGGTCCCCCTTTTCTCTCCCTCTCTCTCAAGCATTAACCAAATTTTTGGTTGGCTAGAGAGTGAGTTTTTTTGTTGGGGTTGGTGTTAGCTAGATTGGTGGCTACACTAATGAGGAACAGGGTAGTGGGAGTGGGGGCTGGGTTGGGGTTGGCCTGACTAAAGGGGAGAGGGTAGTAAGTGCGATATGCACTAAATATACTTTAGTTAATTAAAGATTTTTTAAGTACACTCTTAAGGGCAGATTAGAAATTTAGAAAGATTAAAGTTTGACTCAGTCAAGGGAGAAAAAATCTGTTCCAAGTATCATAAAAGGAGAGAGATTAGTGTAATTTTTGAGACATGAGAGATAATTTGTATATTAAAATCAAACCTCATGGATGATCAATGTAATTTGCCCTAATTTTATTTATATAACCGATGGTTTGTAACAAGTTTTTTTATCAGCCGAGTTGGGGTAACTTATTTGGTTAGAATTCCAATTACAAAAAGAAAAAAAGAAAACTAGGCGGTTGACAAATATGCTAATAGTAAAAAAAGTTATAATTACAAAAATGACAAATATGCTAATAGTAAAAAAAGTTATAATTACAAAAAAAAAAAAGGAAAATGGAATCTTGGAAGTGATGACGTATTGACTTACGTCTTCCTTAGTCACCACCCCCGTTTACTTTTCTGCAACTCCTCCTAACTCGCCGATTGTTACAACTTCAAACACCAAAATCAAAAGAAAAAAATAAAAATAAAAAATATCATAAATTGCTTCCGGAAACCTTTCTTGTGTCGACTCTCTGAGACTGACTCCTTCAATGCCCATCAGTTTTGCTCTCGCGAACCCTAATTCGATCAATGGCTTCCTCACAACCCTAGCCTTCAATCTCTGTTGGATCAAAAAAAATCCCAGGTTCCAAGTTCTGACTTAGACAAAAAAAATTCTCTCATACCTTGAACAACCAGAATCGTGAATGGCGGCGTCGGAGGTTGAAGATACGAAGAGGTGGGAGGAGGTTCTGAGGAAGATGTTGCCTGCAGGTGCTCCGTTGCCGGATGAGGAACAGCTCGATTACTCGATTGCCGTCGAGTACGACGGCCCTCCGGTGCCCTACGAGGTCCCCAAGGTCGATCCCTTGGACGTCGATTCCCTTTCCATTCGAAGCTCTTCCATCGTCTCCGTATCGGATTGCAGCCCAGTTGTCCCGGTTGTTGTGCCGATTGTTTCACCAGTGAAGGTTTCGAGGTTAAACAGGGGCAGAAATGGAGGTTTAAAAGAGTCAAGGAGTCCAGTGGAGGAGAGCAGGAGATCGTCTTCGGTGTCGAGGACTCAATTGGAGTTGCAAAGTGATGAGCTCGAGCATTTGGCTGGAAGAGGAGAGGAGGAGCAGTTGCATTCGGCCATGACCTCACTGGCTCGAGAACCGGAGTCGGTTTCTACTTCGAGTATCGTTAGTTCGGTTTCCAGACCTGTGGTTGAAGGTAGACGAGCGACTGTAGTGACTTTCGACACGGACAAGGATGAAGAGGATGAGTTATCTTCGCCGAGGTCGAGCGTCACTGATGTTGCAGCGTCGCCTGTTTTGGGTCGGAGTGGAGACAAGGGGCTGCTGCTGCAGAAAAGAGGGGTTTGCAGCAGGTGTGGGAGAGGCAACAGGCTGAGAGAGAGGGAGCCGTGCATTGTGTGTGACGCAAGGTATTGTAGCAATTGTGTGCTCAAGGCCATGGGGTCAATGCCGGAAGGCCGGAAGTGTGTGAGCTGCATTGGGCAACCAATTGATGAGTCAAAGCGGTCGAGTTTGGGGAAATGTTCGAGGATGTTGTCAAAGGTCTGCAGTCCTTTGGAGGTTAGGCAGATTATGAAAGCTGAGAGGGAATGCTCAGCTAATCAGCTTCGACCTGAGCAACTTGTTGTGAATGGCAGACAGTTACGGCAAGAAGAATTGGCAGAGGTTTTGGGTTGCCTGATCCCTCCTCAGAAGTTGAAACCTGGGCGGTACTGGTATGACAAAGATTCTGGATTTTGGGGGAAGGTGAATCAGAGAATATTCTTTGGTTATGGATTCTGTTTCAAAATTTGTGTACATTTTTCTTTATGGTGTTCAACTGTTTACATATTATGAATTGGATTTCAGGAGGGAGAGAAGCCTGATAGGATTATAAGTTCAAAATTGAATGTTGGGGGTAAACTTCGGCCAGATGCTAGCAATGGGAATACAAAAGTTTACATAAATGGCAGAGAAATCACGAAAATTGAGCTCAGGGTATTGAAGGTAAAAGATCTCTTTCATGCACAAATCTCTCATATTTCACATCAATCATTTAGCCATGTATGGTATATGGTAAAACACATTAATGGTAGAAAACCAGTGGTGGCTCTTGGGAATTTTTGTTGGTGGGCCATGCAAAACCTTAAACACAAATTATTAAATCACAAATAAAAGAAAATCTTAATATGATGATGCTATTGTTTGTAGCAAAAATGCAAATATGTGTTCTTTTACAATTGCCCTCTACGTGGTTTTATATTTTGGAATCATCGCATAAGAACTTGAGCAAAATTTATCACTGATCCAACAAATTTTACAAATGTATGACAAATGTGTGCATGTATCCAACCAATTCTACAAATTCATCACAAGTGTGTGCTTATGCAAATATATCACTAATTTAACAAATTCATTCCTGAAATTAGGAGAAGTATTACAAATATCAGTATAGCATTATCAAGTCATATCAGCTTTTCGTTTAGATTGTAGGTACAATTTGCTTGATAAGCTTATTTTATAGCTTTTAAAACCATAACACTACAATCCAAACTCTCCACAAAACCCAATTTGTAGTTAACTTACGCCGACTTTACTAAAGCTATCCTCTATCAGACTCATGGCATGAGAATGTGGCCAAAAAAAAAAAAAAAAAAAAAAGGAAGCAAAAATGTAAGCACCATCTTGAATAGAACAACTTCAATCTATGGAACAACTATTATAATTTTTTGACAAAGGAACAAAGATTTTTTGACACAGACAATTTTGCATTGCACTGCTAGCACAAAATGGTCACCAACGTTAGCAGAATAATCCTAACTCGTATTTCCTTTTTGCATCATAATTGGAGAGAAATTATCCCTTGTTATATATGTTCATAGACCACCTTAAAGTCTATAAAGTCAAAAATAGAATATGTTCACTATTACAATTGAACACGGTGATAGAAAAAACTGTAATTCAATACAGAATTTCAAATTATCACTGAAAAATGATTGGGGTCTGGGAAGGGTTGGGTTAATTATTTTAGAGAAGGGTTTAAACCTATTTGATTAAAAATGTACGGTATTAATTTTTTGTGTTATATTTTCAATGGCATGATGGGGTCCAGTGACCCGACAAGGCTGTACCTAGCGCCCCTGTACACAACTATGTGTATCTTCTGTAACAGCAGTTACTTGATTTGTGACAGGATGCATTTACTAATCTGACTTAGCTGGAAATGTCATTCACAGTCAGGAGCTACCATTCTAAATAATGAAATTAGGTCATGATTACTAGTTACATCCACATTGTGGTTAAGTAATCATCTTTTATTAGTCTGTTGAACCTCTCTCGTTTGGAAAATTTTTAATGTGGTGGAAATGATTATACTATAATTATTTTCTCCAAATTAAAAGGTCTTGATTGAGATTCAAAGCTTCTTAATTCCATTTGTCAACATCACCAGTTGATTATTTATAGGCGGTGGAATTCTTGGAGATTAGGGTGGAGGGTTGATATGAAGCATAGTGATAGCCAAGGACTGTTATGAGGTATCAGGAATGGATTCAGAGAAGTTCTGGATTGTTTTTGGATTCTATATTTGAGGATTGGAATATAGATTGTGGTTGGTGGAAAGCCAATGCTAGACATCTAAAGATGCCGTACGAGGATCATAGCTAGAATTTACGCGTTGATGAATTTGAACTGCACTGATATTGTCTCCTTGGAAGGTGCAATCAGGTGGTGGTGTTCTTAAATGCTAATCATTGTTCCTTTGAACCTGAATTAATATTTCTACGACAACATTTTTGCATCCAGATTTGTGTTTTGGACAATGAGAGGAGGTCATAATGTTTTATAGGAAAGCCAAGAAGGTAGTATTTTGGAAAAAATACTTGGTAAATTGGACTTGCCGTTGAGCGTTTCATATTTTCATGGGGTCTTTGGGTAGGAGTCATAAATGTTTCTTTGGTCAACCAAACTATAATGGCTTTGGGCACTTTTAGTTTTGATATGAACTTACAGGTCATAATTAGTAGCTTGGACATGTATAGGTTTCGCTATCAAAAATAAAAACAAAACATGTACAGGTCTGAGTTTGCAGGCCTCTGTTTCAATGCCCCTTCTGTAGCTTGATTTGGTCATGGTTTTTACTTGGATCTGTTGTGCAGTTGATTAAGGTGAGAGATGCCTATGGAGTATATGAGGATCTAAAGAGAATATTCTTCGTGAAATATTTTGTTCCACTCCACTGTGGTGGTTCCGCAGAGGAAACAAAAAGAAAAAAGAAAAGGAAATGAAATGTTTGGTAACGGTTTTTAATGTATTTTATGTTCTCAAAAGTAGAGAAAATGAAAACAGCAAAAAATGTATTTTTTGGAACTGTTTTGAGAAAATTTCGTTAAAATGGCTCATTTTTAGGAAATTATTTTAGATAGTTCTTGGAGATTTCTAGAAATTTGTTTCATAAGAAAGTGGTAAAAGCTCGAAAATGATTTTGTTCTCAAACTTTTGATTAGTTTTATTTCCACAAACTTGAAAAATGAGTAACAAAAACAACAAAAAATGATACCAAACATGTATTTCAGTTTTTATTATTTTCAAGGTTCGGTTTGAATTGCAGATTGCTGTGGTTAGTACCAGCCTCATCCCCTCTTTTGTCTTTTTCCCGTTAATTTTCTGCTTATAAACCTTTGGTATTTCAGTCTCTGACGCCGATAGAGCTATGGATGCTATCTTCATCACTGTTCTGTATGATTTTGATATACATTCTACTTCTAGTTTTCTTTGCTTGTGTAGTTTTGTAAACACTTTGCATTATGCACTTATAGTTTGCATGATCTATCATTCACTGACCTTGTCAAAGTGGGATACAATGGTTATTGTTATGTAATTTAGCCAGTTTGTGGAGGCTGATTTTACTATTTTTCTAACCTCTTATGCTTTTTTCTGTTCAAAGTGGTATCTGTTGAGATCTTTTATTTTAATTTCTTCATTTGGGTGGCTTAATTATGTATTATGTTTCTGTTTTATTATCCTTTGGTCGTATTGCACCTGAACATGTACTAATTTGTTGTCTCATTGATTTTCATTTCAGCTGGCCAAGGTACAGTGTCCTCGAGATACTCATTTTTGGGTGTATGATGATGGATCATACGAGGAAGAAGGTCAAAACAATATTAAAGGGAACATATGGGGAAAGGTTCTCTCGTAATCTGTGGCAAATAGTTTTTTCTTCTGTCAGGATTAAGTTTGACTTTTACCAAATGATTGTAAATTGATATTTAAACAGTTACCATTTGGTTTTTGCTAGGCAGGCATCTACTCGTTTCATTTGTTCTTTATTATCATTGCCCGTGCCACCTTTAACCCTTCATGTGCCAAAAGAAGATCCAACAACATTTTCTGGTAAGTCTGTGCCTGAGTATTTGGAGCATGGAAGACTTCAGAAACTTCTACTGTTTGGGTTAGAGGGGTCTGGGACAAGCACTATCTTCAAGCAGGTTGACTTCGTAATTTAGTTCTGTTGTGGTCTGATTTTGTATATGCTTTGTACAAATACTTTCAATATGTGCACTGTTATTTCTCTCTCTCTCTCTCTCTCTCTCTCTCTCCTTTTTTTCTTTCTTTTTTGCGATGAATCCAGGTCTCCATGGCTGATTCAAATTTTCAATATCTTCCAAATTTTGGCCTAATTAGGACAACCAGGATACAGTGTTATAGTATTATAACCAAATTTCAACTGAGTTCCCAGATAATTTGGCTGAAGAGTTTTAGTTTAAAGTTGCTGTTTGGAACATTCTGAGTTTATGGCTTTGTTTTTTCCTTCTGAATTGGTTCTTTCTTACTAGCATCCAGGCCCTCCCTGTTCCCCCGAAACTTCAAGATTTAATTTAAAATCCATTGCTAATTCAAACTTCCACCTATTTTGTGCAAAGTTTCACTAAATTTCAAGGCCGTGGCAGTGAATCTTTTGCTCTTGAAATTGTGTCTTGTTGGTCCAATTATTCCATGTAGATAAGCAGTTATTTGATACCTGCTTGTGCAGGAATTGCTATTTAGTGTTTTGTTCCATAATGTTCCACAACTTCGAGCTTTGTTCTTTGCTACATGTGTAACTCGTCACTCTCGCTTAATTCGAAGGCGTATGGTATATTGATGTTATTTATGTGAGCTTCCTAGAATATCATTCTTGAGGCCTTTTTTCAGATTTGGTGCATGGGCTAAAAATGTACCTGCTGTAGTTAGGTTCCTTAGGTTTCTGAAAAAAATGTTGTTCTGTTTCTTTTATGTATGAAATACCTACTTATTTAGCAATTTCTTTGTCAGAAGTTTCTTCACGTTTCTTATTGCATATCACATTTCCCTTCAAATGCCTTGACATGTTTTTTGGATTCTTTCATGGAATAGTCCAAATATTTGTATGGAAACAAGTTCACTCCTGAAGAGCTACAGAACATGAAGTTAATGATTCAAAGTAACATGTACAAATACCTGAGTGTCTTGCTTGAGGCACGAGAGCGTTTTGAAGAGGAGGTTTTGATAAAAAAAGTGACTCCCGTTTTGGATGCTGAAGATTCTGATCCAGGTCTCCACTCTTACGCTGAAAACATTCCTTATTGTTTTAGTGAAGGCCTCAATGTTGTATTTTCATCTCTTTATTGTATGGAATGTCTTTCTCTGTTTCCTAGAATTAATTGTCCTGGTATGAACTTTCAATTGCCCTTGGAGATTTTAGTTTGGTTCTTTTTCTCCTCAGTGAAAGTTCCAAGCAACATTGGGTCAGTATGGAGAAGTTAGAGTTGTGCTTTTGATGGTTTAGGGCACTTGTTTGGTAAAATCCTTCTATACCTTCTTAGTGGACACTGTAGAGATATTTTTTTTGTCAAGTTGTGAGGCCATTTGGTTATTCTGGTAATTGTTGATAATTCTGTTCCTATAAACTGGGTCCACAACAATAGATTTGGTGTGACTACGACTTTGAGTTAGCCAGTCATGTACCAACCATGGCCTTTCGTCTATGGTATGGCATTTGGGGTGTATATTTATAATATTGCCCTTTTGTTTCATGTTCCTTTACCTTTGAGTAAGTTGTTTGAAGTTTGGGATGGAAGAAGGTCGACTTTGTAGGGTTAGGGTGGGGATGGCTATCTTATAGTTTGTAGGGGCATTTGGATTGATTGGAAAAGGATGATATGAGGGCAAGGGTTTCACTGTCGATACCAAGGATTTCTTCGTCCCATTTCAATGTAAGAGGTTTTATAGGAGATACTTCTAGACAATGTTTTTAAATTCGGATTGTTGAGCGAACTGGAAAAGTGACCGGGTCACGGGTCACTAGTTCAACCGTCCAGTCAATTGGAGTTGAACCGTGACGTAATAATTGTCATAAATATGTTAAATTTTAAATAAATAAATAAAATATAAATATTAAAATTAATTTTTGTACTAAAAGTGTGCCAAACCTCTATACTACGTTATTTGGACTATTAAATATGTGAAGGACCCGTGTTGGACACTCAACACTTGACACTAGTTGGACATGCATCTAGCAAGGATGTATAACTAATTGAGTTTACTATAAAACTAAGCATAAGGTTTTTATTTTATGTATGAAGTATTATATTTTAGCTAAATGTCGTTTTATTTTTAAAAACAAAAGAAGTATTTAAAAAATATGAAATCTAGCTATGTCCTAGTATCCTTCGACATGAGAATTAGATGAATTCAACACTTGGACACGTATCCCCACCCGACACCTGTACTTGAGTCTAGGTAACATAGTCTCTATTCATATTATTTTGTAATAAATGTATGGGGCCTTTTATAAGCCAAATTTAACTTCTACCCACTTTTAATAGGTTTTTAATAGGTTCCATAAATTAATAGGGGTATCTAGATAAATAAAAAATAAAAAATAAAAAACACACTCCCTCCCATGCTTTCTTCTTTTCTCAATGGCCTGTTATATTTACTTTTTGAACAGGTCATTGTAGAACATCTCATGACCATTTGAAATTTGGACCAACTTGCACCACTTTTCTTAAAGACCAACTTTTAGATAGAGATAAATCCGTGTATATAATTACATATATCGTGTATATGTATAGCAACTGGTATATTTTTCCTCTATTTGGTGCAAGTGTCTGTCCGACGTTTCTATATATTGGGTTATTTTTGTTTTGTTTTTTGGCTAATTCGTACAAAAGCAAGAATTTGATGGGATTTGACAAGAATTGAACATAAGAAACAAATGCTTTGAAATTATTATATAACAATAATATTAGCAAAAGCACTCATCTAAAAGACAACCAATCTGATGGGATTTAACGAGTCTAAAAAACGTACATCCCAGAAATAATACATTTCCAACACCCTCACAGCCTATCCCCACTTTCCCAAATCATCCCACTCACGAACTCACCACAATAGCAGATCAAAAAACCACAACCCCCTCACTGGAGTCCCGGACTGAAACGTCCAACCATTGACGTTCTTAATGTAGCTTTCTTGAGAGATGTTATACTAGCTTTTTCTTCATAGACTGTAAAGCAGTGGAAGAACCCAACCTCGACGAATTGACTACGATTTCCAATGAGTTGCAACAGAGGAACAACACCACCATGGAGTCCTTGCCGGTACACTGCATTTTCGTGTCTGTCCACTCGCTGTCTGGACTGTTCAACCACAGGATGTGCCTTAACAGTCTCTCTCTCCTTGTCCACAAACCGGCCGGTTCTAATGAACTGTTAACGGTTTTCACGGGCAGCCGGTTCAACCGCGATTTTTAGCGGTTTTCACGATTTACGTTGGTTTTTAATCTAGTTCGGTTTTAAAGCTTTGACCAGACCGTTACTAGGACCGGTCGACGGTTCAACCGGCCTGTTCGGTCCGTTCTTTGAAATATTGCTTCTAGATACTTAAATTCTAGTGCAAGATGGTCATACAGGTGTTAATTTCTTTAACTTAGTTTTGTTTTCGTTTTGTTTTTCTTTTCTTCTCCGCAAATGTCCATGTGCATACGAATATCTTTTACACTTAATGCTCTCTATAACACATTGGTGTAGAGAAACACCTTTCAATTTGTTATATCACAATATTAATGGATATTTCATGCTCATGCTCCCAAAAAATTTGGTATTAATGGATATGTTGAAAAATGGTATTACAAATGTTTACAACAGTATCATATTGGAGAACATAGAATCATTTCCATCAAAACCATTGGAAAGCATTTTCAAGATATTATTTTTTCCCTTAAGTAAACTACAAATGTTCCCTAAATCATTAACAGTTCTTGGTGGACTTCAAAACCAATAAAGCAATCATGGATGTGCGCTTTTAGATTAAGAATCTCAAGAAATTCATCATAATAATCCAAATTTTGTATGCCTTGGATATGGACTCGTATGATTTTTTTAGTATAAAGTAGTGTTTAGGCATATGACTCGGAATTGAGATGCAGTGCTGGAGTACGCATGTGATTATAAAAAGGAATGTGATTACAAAATGAAAAAGAGGGGCATGATTCTGAATGTGCATATACAGTGACAACAATATGTGGATGACATGAAATTCATTTCTTTTATTCTCATAGAAGTATATTGTTTCTCTCTAGGTATTTTCATGCATTCTTCATTTCTTCGCATAAATGAGACTCTAAACTATAAATGAGGTGAAGTCTGTCATTTAATTATGTAATAACTTTCTTAAAGCATGAGTTCATAGAGGTATACATGAAAAACATTATAACAGTAGTGTTGTTTATAAAAATAGTAAAACAAGAGGATTGAAATTTGCAAACACCCCTCTATACATAAATCATTTATAGTGAGAGTATTCAAGGTTCAAAGCTGTCTTATCAATTATTTGTGATTGTTGCCATGTCAAGTTGGTTCTAGGCTCTTGCCCTACTGCAGAAGTTTGGTGATCTCTCTAATGACATTAATCATGGGAATAAATTGGTTGGACTAGGCATTTTTGGGGCAAGCAGACCAATTGTGCTACAGATGATGAGATTTGAGGGACTAGTTTGGTGTTCTTGTTGTGCATAATTATCCTTTAGTATTGGACACTAATGTTACCTGGACTCGGATATGGGTGTCAGGTGCGGGTAGGTGTTCAAGTGTCAGATTCATCTAATTCTCATATCTGAGGACACTTGGACTGGACACGGCTAGGTTTCATATTTCTAGAATACTTTTATTTTGTTTTTTAAGATAAAATGGTATTTTCAAACTAAATATAGCATTTCATCCATAAAATATAAGTCCTATGCTTATTTATATAGTAAACTAAATTACTTATACATACTTTTTTTTGATAAGTTAAATTACTTATACATACTTGTTAGATGCATGTCTACCTAGCTATATCGGACGCATATCCCATGCCCTTATTTGAGTATCGAGTTTCACAAATTTAAAAGAGTCTAGGTAACATAGCTGGACATAGTCACACATCATACTTTTTACATAGAAGAAAATGTTTGTTAAACTTCTCTCTCTCTCTCTCTCTCTCTCAATTTCCCTTTATTTTTTGATAGGGAAGACACTGAGGGAGCTTGAGCCCTTGATATTAAGGTGGAGTGACAAACCAAATACTACCTGACCTATAATGCCAAGTAGGCCTTTGGACTAGCCAATTCATTTAGGACCTTGAATATCAGTGTTTAGTAGCCCTACTATACAAGGGAAAAAAATAATAAATGAAAGAAAAAAGGTGAAGCAGAAACAAATGTAGTTTTCTTGCCTTTCTTTGACATATGTAGGCCTGTGGTTTCGTCATCCACAGAAAGAATCTGTCATACATGTCCTATGGAGCCTAATGTACATGTCAATGAAAGTGTTGAAATGGGATTAGGTGTTGTTCAAAAGTCTCAGAATATCCTTTATTGTAACATTGTATAAAAGAAGGCATCTTGGCCTTAAGGTCTTTGTCTTGGTTGGAGATGGCAATCCTTTCACAATCATGTCTACTTATCCATCTTTCTTTGCCAGCTTTTCTTGTTTGAATTCACAGAAGGGTTACTTTCTTTCTCCTTCCTGTGTTCAGAGCTTACTCCCTTATGTGTCCAAAACTGTCTCACCACCTGTGGAGATACAAATAGCACCGTAATTCTTAGAAATTAAAGACAAATTTTGAAACAATAAAGAATGGAATAAAAAGAGAAAAGAAGTTAATGCTGATGCATAGATTAGTTATGGATTTATGACTAGTCATTGAGACAAGTATTGCTTAGGCTTGAAATAGAAAGTTGTATAAGATAGTTAGTAGTTTATCAATACAAGTTATGGTTTTTAGTTGACAACAAACTGATGTAGTCTTTTTGGTTTCCTTGAAGTGGTCAAGGACGAGTGACTTTATCTATGGAAACAAAGAAGAATGAGGGATTGCAGGCACATAACAAAATATTTCACTATATTCCGACTCATTTATATCATGATATATTCCCTAAATGTCGCTATCCATGGCACGAGTCACGACGAAGTGTTGTGAGGAAATGGTGCCTTCATCACCCTTTTACAGTTATATGTTGGCTGGTGTACTGATGAATTACTGGCATATACTGATTAAAAAAAAAATTGAATTGCTGACATATTTGCCATCAATGGTTGACATACCATCTGATGACTCCGTTCAGGGACTTAGTGATGTAGGATAATAGGCCACCTATAATCAGATGGCTGTGGCCTAGTCTTTGGTTTCTAGGATATGTGGTGGAGAATATAGAATTTGGCTGTGGGGACTGAATAAAGGTTAAGGTGGTTAAGGTTTTTGCCTTAATTTTGGAACATGATCAAAAGGAACAGCTTGCTGAGAATCTTCAACGACGACTAATCAAGTTTCATGGTTTTAGGATTAAAGTGTTGGGGATAAAACTAGGGAGATTCAATGGCTGATTTTAGTTATTGTCAGTATGAAGCAGTACTAGACACTACAATAAAGAGGTGGAATGAGACGAAGGATAGGAAGAAAGAGAATTGTAACCTTAGGATCTCAATAAGGCCTTCCCAAAGTTTCACCTTCAAGAGATTGATGGATTGTTGCTATGAAAAGGATCAATCTGTAGAGATTCCTGATTTGTGGAAGGTTTTAAAATCATCTTCACATTGCTTTCTTATGTGGATAAAAATAAGCTTTCCAATTTTAAAGAGTCCTACTAGATAATGGTTTCCCAATATAAATTGAGATTGAACTAATTGAAATACAAAAAGGACTGGAGAAAACCCTATCGACAACTCACTCCTTGGGAAACCTAACAGTTAAATAATTACTGTTTTTGGATAAGTAAACAAATAAATAATTACTAGAACACTATGAATCTAAAATTGCCCAATGTCCTTGATTATAGAAAAATATTATTTTCCGAAGTCACGTTGGCAAGGATAACAATTTCATTTTGGCAAGGTGTTCTAGTTAAGCTAGGAACCAAATATTTATGTTCCTGAAAACCAGTGGAACTGCAAAAAATTTTGAAATGTACGAAACTTTTTTAATTAAATACTAAAACCTACCTATCAATATCTGTGAGTCCATTAATGGGTTAATTGAATATATTTGAGGTTTACACATCCATTCACATAACAAGTGTCCAATTTGGAAGTTAATTTCAATGTGAAACAAAGTCCTCAAGCAAATATCAAATAACTTGTGTTATAAAAAAGTATGTGGTTCATAAGGTTCCAACAAAACATGGTTTAGACTTTTATCCAAAATAATATTAAAAACGATAATCACTAATAAAGGTAAAGAATCCTGAGGTATGGGATGTCTTTTAGTATGCAAAGCTCAAAAGGTCCTTTGAATAAGAATAGAAGTTAAGGACAAGGTTAAACAAAGGTAAAAATAAAGAGTAAATTACTAAAAAAAAAAAAGAGGAAAAAAAAGATTATATAATAAATAAAACGTCTAAAGGTCTGGTTTAATTTTTTCTCCTTTTTTTTTTTTTTTTTTGTTTTTTTGTTGTTGGGGGGCCCCGGTTTCCATTTTAAAGACAACATGAGAAA
Source organism: Euryodendron excelsum (assembly GCA_033060915.1). NCBI lineage: Eukaryota > Viridiplantae > Streptophyta > Magnoliopsida > Ericales > Pentaphylacaceae > Euryodendron > Euryodendron excelsum. The sequence continues at coordinate 10,357,750 of CM065384.1, read as the reverse complement.
GTCTAGATTCTAGGAACCACAGGGATGAAGAAAAAAACGAACTTACTTATCACAACAAAGAAATCCTATGTCCTAGCCTCCTATTCAGTACAAGTGGCTCAACTTTGTCATCCTCTCTTCTCCTCTTCACTTTGTTTTTTTAATTTTTATTTTGATAGATTATCTTCTTCACTTTTCTACTCACTCAAACTTGAAACAAATGTGAGATGTTTTTTGTTGTTCTCAATCTATTCACTTTTTTGCTTTAAAAGAACAAAACTTATGTTAGAAAGTTCTGAAGGGTGTTGAAACAGCCCATTCTTTTGTTATGTTAGGTTTTTTTAGGTGTGACATGATAGGTTTGATGGAAATATTGGAATTTCATTTTTCAGACTGGTGTTTCTTGTCAATTTCCCTAGCAAGGTAAACATTTTGTTTGTTTTGGTGGAAACGAGATGAAATTTTATTTCTTGCACGTGTGTTTAACGAAACCGGGCTAAAACTATTTTGAGATCACGTGACATCGATCATGGAAGTCATTGGCCCTTCAGTAGGGCCTTGATGAACTTTTGTTTTCCTTTTGGCTTCCCCAAGCATACACTTTAAGGTGCTGATCCCCGCCAAACAGACATTTTGTGTAGGGTTACCCATTCTAATATATGAATATGTAGACACTACACTTAATGGGCTGGTTTAGATCAATCCTAACTGGTTTTTCCTATTCACAATCGAAGAGTTAGTAATACTTATTTTCTTTGGTATACCTAAAGCTTCAAAGCTTACCTTTTTGTTAAATTTGTTAAACACACGTGTATATCTTAGCATGAATCAATACTCTGTCCCAAAATTATACTTAAAAATTAGCATTCACTTCCCATTAGGATCATAGTAGAAACAATTAGAATGCATTTTCATCATAATAAATTAAGGAAGTGATTTCCCTAAATAATTGGGAATTAGTGTCAACAAGGAAAAACACAAAAGAGAACAGGGGACAAGACTCTATCTCTCTCTCTCTCTCTCAAGTGTATGTATATATATTTCCGAATATAGGAAGATAAAAGGATTCTGGGAGCCTTTCGAGGAAACAATAAGAGTGGTTAACAGTAGCAATTGCTCAGTTTTGTTTCGGTTTTTAACTTGTTGAAGATCTTTACAAATTTAATGATATCATGCTTTTGCAAACTTCCCAATGTTTCATTTAAAATTTACATGACCTGTGATGAAATATTTGTATATTCAAACAAAAGAGGTCAGGTAGTGAATAGTGATATTGTTTACAATATATCCATTGAGATTTCTGTATTACCTTGACATATCCGTTTTATTTTATTTTATTATTATTATTTTTTGGCTAATACGAAGAATGCTATAGCACATTTCATAACTAAGAAAAGATCTGGTTGGAATCACATTCCTACCATTTGGATTAAATCATCTATGCATTCCAGGAAATTATGATTGAAGAGCTTGTCAGATTATCACATTTTATCTTATGCCACAATGTGGATATTGGATCCTTTCATGTTCTTCAAATTGTCCATCCTTCTATTAATTACTAATTTCTTTGCTTTACATGTGTAAAAGTTTTCCCTTCAATCTGCTTTTTGTCCCTTCATCAGTCTTTAGGTTAATAATTCGACTTAGTGACACATTGATGACTTTCGTACTTCCATGGTTAATATGTGGATAGATGGTTGTTTTCAATAGGCATGCCGAGCTTATATAATGGCTTTTGTAAAATGAATTCAGGTGAAACGGGATCCAATGGAAATAAGCTCTGCATCTATTCCATCAACCAAAGGTTCAAGCATTTTTCTGACTGGTTACTTGATATCATGGCTATGGGAGACTTGGATGCTTTTTTCCCAGCTGCAACACGTGAATATGCTCCTATTGTCGATGAGATTTGGAAGGATCCTGCCATCCAAGAAACTTACAAAAGAAGGGAGGAATTACATTTCCTTCCAGATGTTGCCAAATATTTCCTAGATCGGGTATGCTGTATTTGCATCATCTTTTACTTTATCTTATGATGAAATATTTATTGCTTAGCTGTAAAGTTTTTCTTGTCACCTATTTGCCCTTTCTTGATTATCATGTGTGCAGTCTACTGCCTTTTTTTTTGGTTATACATATAGGCATTTGATATATAGTGATTGGCTTGTGTTTTCTTCTTTCACAAGATTGAAGATACCTTCCCTTCATATAATTCTCTGTTTCTCCTAAATTGGGCTTCACTTTACACTATTTTTGTTTGATATGTTATCCTCCTTTCTGGCTTTATGAAGTCATTTTATTCTTTAAATGAGAAAAATAATTGTGTGGTTGGCATTCTGAAATTGTAAGCGACTTTCTGATAGTAATGCCAACATGGTAGTTCAATATTATGAGTGCCAATTGCTTTGACAATTACAAGAGGCTTTGGAAACATTGAATAAGGTTTTATGAGTCCTGCATCAAATAGAAGAAACTTTGCTATCTGATTAAAGTTATTTATAATATTTTCCCTATCTTAGTTAAATTTGGGCTCTTGTACTTATTAGAATTATTTAATAATCCCATTGAAGTGCTTAATTTGAAATTATTCAGTGGATCTCACATTTAGTGTCTTTGATTCCAGACAACCAACTACTACTTAAAACTACAAATATTTTTCAATGTGTCCTTTTAAAGTTGGAGAGGTTTGACTTCTCATTAATGTTGAATATGCTCTGTGAAAGGTAGTTTTGAAATTGAAGACAAATGTATGCTTAAATTTTCTGTTCTAAAAGTTCTGGCACTGGAAGTTTTTGGCATTACTAGTTCATCACTAAGACATTTCAGTACTAAATTTATGGATTTATTGAACAGCTTATTTATGTTTTTTAAAGGTGTTACTTGTCTAGGAAGCTCTCTAGAGTCCATAAATAAGGTCAAGATGGATATTGCAGTGAATTGAAGTCACATGTAATCGGTTTAACTTGTGAAAAATGTTAGAGTCTTTGTCAACTTTCTTTGAGGCTCATAGTTTTCTAATTCTCCTCATTCAACCTCTATTTTTTCTTCTTAAAAATTCAACCAAAGCTGTTTTTGGAAAATCAGTGAGTCATGGTTATCAAGGGTCATCTGTTTTATTTCAAATCCTTTTAAGAACCATTATGCATCCCTTATATCTTGGTGAATCCTGAACCCATAAGCAATTTTAAGCTTTAGCCCCTGAATAAGTGACTCTGATTTAAGTCTCCTTAATGTAGGGTCTGTTTTGCTCAACTTTTTGTTGCTGAAAGTCCTTCATAAGAACTTTGTGGGGAGGATTTCACAAGGACTTTCAAGAGAAGATAGATGTTTGGTGAATGTTTATTTTTGAAGTCCATCGAAATCAAGAAGTGCTTTCACCTTGTAAATGTGCGTTTCTGGCCAAATATATATTTCCATTACCTTTATAAGAAAGCTTTGGTGAATGTTATTTCAGAAGTGCCAAATAGTTTCCGTCTGACAATATTGCTCACTAGCATTATCATTCACCTAGATCATTTTTCTTATAAAGTCTAATTAAAAAAAGAATAATTGCAAAGAAATTAGAAGCAAAATGTAACTGTATGCAAGTTTGACTCATTAAAGTACATTAGTTATTATGCAATTAACAAAATACATTACTTGTTATACATCACTTTTTGTCTCTGCATCTTTGGAGGTAAGGTTATTGATGTCCTCTAGAAATTGTTTAACAGTCTTAGTCAATTCCTCGACATCAAGATTTAAGTGCATCTTACATTTGTATAACTATATGTCCTAGTAACTATGCTTTTATGTGATTGGGCTTCTCAACATAATAACTGGGTGGTTGTAGATGAGCTGAGCCAGGCCAACCCGAGCTTTAAAGTGTTTGGGCTTGGCTCAGCCATTCTAGAGGTCTATTCAGGCTCAGCAGATGATTGTGTGGAGACTAGCCACACCTATTTGGACTTGGCACAAAATCATTTAGCATAACAGCAACCTAAGTTTAGTTGGCCATGTGGGACTTTTGGGAGTGCGTGTGTCATACTCCAATGCATGGAAGAAAATAGGACCAAAGAACAAAATGTCCAGGACATGGCATATGGTCTGAAAGATGTTGGACAAAACATACAAATGGATGGGCCATTTGCTGCATTTTATATGTTATTGTATTTGTAACTTGTAGAAGTCAAACTTCGAGTGTGAGGTGTAGTAAATAGTTATGGGCCTTTTGTTCACAAGCTTAAATGAGCTTGAGCATGGCTGTTTTTGGACTTAGCATGTGTATAAATGAGCTTTATTATGAAGCTCATAACAAATAAATGAGCCCAAGAGAGCCCAAACAGTGGGCCGAGCCTGATGCTTATGAATAGCTCAATTCGTTTGCAGCCCTTATATTCAATATCTTGGATCGAATATTTGTAAGGGAAGATTGGGGAGGAAATTGTTTGTAGACATAAAATTATATGGATGAAAAAATGTTTTGGGGAGTATTTTGCGATTATAAAATTCTTGCGAAGTTGCTGTGTTCTAAGATAGGTATAAGGGTAGAGGTATGCCGGATGTGACAGAATGTCGGGGCAATAAAGATAACAACGAATTCAAAAAAATGAGAGTTGCTGAAATGACTATGTTGATATGGACGTAGGGTGTTATAGGAAGATGTAGAATAAGAAATGAACGCCTTAATAGGAAGTTAGAAGTGGCCTCACTTGAGAATGTTCGTCTGTGTGAGAATGTTTGGCTGTGTGCAACCTTACACAACTAATTCCCTATTAAGGAGTGATTTGATCCAAGTTGCAGGTACGAAAAATACGAGTTAGAACAACACGGATCATGGGTTGAGGCAGTCAGAAAGGATGTCATTGCACTCGCTTTAACTGAGGGTTTTAGTTTAAATACAGCGAACAGATAAATGGTCAATGCCAATCCAAAGTTAGTTGGGGTTAAGACTTTGTTGAGTTGAGAAATATATCTATGCTCCATTCACGCTTCTTTCAATTTTGCAAAATTTGTTAGTTCTATTATGCATTTCGTTTTTATGACATTGTAATATACTTGGACATGAAGAGCAATTTATCTATCTTATGCAAAAATGCAATTTATCTTGCCAAGAGTATTGGAAGGGCCAAGTATCCCTAATATGGCTAGTTTCTCTATAAGTTGAGAACTATTCATCTGAAGTTTAGATAGTTGCATTAACTATAGTGACGTGCACTCTCCAACAGGCTATTGAGATATCCAGTAATGAATATGAACCTTCAGAGAAAGACATTTTGTATGTTGAAGGAGTGGCTCCTAGCAATGGTCTTGCCTTCCTTGAATTCTCATTAGATGATCGCAGTCCTATGTCTGAGATATACAATGAAAATTTCGAATGCCAGCCTCCTTTAACCAAGTAATATTCTCGGCTTGTAACTATGGAACTTTTGATTTGATTCTTCATTTTTCCTTGCTGCTGCTAAACAAAAGATCTTTTATTTATTTATTATTATTTTTTTCAGGTACCAGTTGATTCGTATCAATTCCAGGGGACTGCATGATGGCTTCAAATGGCTGGAAATGTTTGAAGATGTTAGGGCTATAATCTTTTGTGTGGCTTTGAGCGACTATGATCAGGTGTGGTCCCACTGTACAGGTCCTCTTCAAAATAAAATGCTGGCAAGCAGAGATTTGTTTGAGAATTTGGTGGGGCACCCTTCTTTTAGGGAAACCCCTTTTGTGCTCCTCCTAAACAAATACGATGCCTTTGAGGACAAAATCAACCAGGTTCCCATCACGGTTTGTGATTGGTTCAAGGAATTCAGCCCTGTGAAGCCCCATCACAATACTCAGTCGCTGGCAAACCAAGCATATTATTATGTGGCTGTAAAATTCAAAGAGCTTTACACTTCCGTCAGTGGCAGGAAGCTGTTTGTTTGGCAGACCAGGGCTCGGGAGCGTCCATCAGTTGATGAAGCATTTAAGTATATAAGGGAAGTTCTCAAGTGGGATGATGAGAAGGATGAAAATATGTATGGAATCATTGGCGATGATTCATTCTATAGTACGGAATTGAGTTCCTCTCCTTATATCAGGCAGGAATAGAATTATTCTCGGTTTTGCCCCACAGCAATTCAATTACTTTTTATTTTTCCACCCATGTAAATGAGAGATTCAAGTAAATGAGAGATTCAAGACACTGACTAGTTTAGCCCTTGCCGGTCTTACGCTGTTTCGAGGACAATGGCGAGTTTGTCCTATATTGAGGTTCAGCTTGTGAAGCCTCTGTTGTGGTTCAGTTTGGATCAGGCACCAGCACAGCATTGAGTAGTACATAATTAAGGCTCAGCTTCAATAGATTTTGGGTTGATTTATTCTCTTGTATTCTGGTGATTGCCTTATTCGACAACGTGAAGAATCCTGTGTTTGGTTGGTATTAGTTTGTTCTTTAAAAATTTCTGTAAATGGTGAAAAAATTTCTTCTAACAATCAGGGAATTTGCTTATTTCTGTTGGGTAACTTGCATTCGAGATATGTTTTGTTTCCAATGGAGAGAATTAATCTCTCTCTCTCTCCTGATTTTACGAACTGATATTTTCGTTGTTATATTCTCAAGAACTAATAGCACTTGGAGGGATTATTGAAAACAAAACGTAATAGAGAGATTATCATCCTTATGTAAGAATCTTTGTAAAATATCAATTGGCATGCGCTTTAGTAATATTAAACAGTCATCAATACTTGTTATTATAATTGAAATGAAACATGTGAATGTGACATAATATAATTTAGAAGGACTTCTTCAAGTTACCCCTCCCAAGCGTCTCTTAGCATTGGCTTTCATCCTCAAAATTTTAATTGACAATTACAAGGTTAAGTTTTGTCCGTCTTTTACACCTAAGTTGTCAAAAGATTGATATCGAAAACTGATTAAAGTGCAATGTTTTGATTTGTTACGATTTGAAGTGGAAGGACCAAAGTGAAATTTGAAGTAAACAGTACGGATGCTAAGTGTAATTTACCCAGAACACTGAACTTTGTATTGCCTACAGACCATGATCTAAACATTTTCTGAAGGCACGACATTATACATTCATAGAACTAATAAATAGAGAAGATCAACAAACATTATAATCTCTTCTTGGAAAGTAAGAAGAAATTCATTTGATTGCTGTATACAGGACATATTTATCTTCAATAGAAGGAGGATGTATATATTATACAAGAGCTTCCTGATCAGATGCTGTCAAGTTGATGGATCACCAGCAGAGGTTTCATGATAAGAGGATCCCTATTGTGGAGGAAATCGGATCAGCACAATGTTGCAAGATGGTTATGAATGAACATAATAAAATTTATCGATGGAGGAGGAGGAGGAGGCTTATGCAAGGCTAGAGCAGCAGCAGGTGCTTCAATCTCGGAGTAGATCTTCCCATTATTGCAAGACAAAATTTAGTTGCAACTTGCAAGACAAAAGTTGGGACGACCAATATCATCTAGCGAGCGGCCTCCATAACAATGATTTGGAAATTAAAGGTGCATTATGCTACACTTAACCATGAGAAAGCTTGTCAAATATTACAAGGACGCAATATCTACTCAAATCCCAATCATAATAAAAAGGGGTGATACTAGTCCCTGAAAAACTTCAAATTGTAAAGCATCCAGATTACGAAGAAACAGAACTTCTATACTTTCAAGTATATCACATCATACTTCTCTATATATAGAGTTATATAAATTTTGCACTCTTATACTTTATACCAAATCCTACTTGATGACCTTAATTTTTAATTGTAACAATTAAATCATTTCACTTCTAATTTATTACAATATCAACCTTCTGCCAACTTTTGTTTAGAAAATGAATTAAAAAAAAATATTTGCCCACGACAAGCTCATAGCCAAAATCAAGAGGCAAATATGTAAATCTAACTCATTTCCTTAATAATCTATTACAAATTCCTCAAAAATCATTAATGTAATCTACTCTGTAATTTATATAATGTAACTAGGCCTTGTGTAAAAACCCCAATTTTTTGACTGATGTGTGATATGCTTGAATTTTTTGATGGAAAAAGACCGAATATTATATATTTGCACTTTAAAAATGTTATGTGCTTGTTGTTGGCCTAAAAGGTAACCCAAGAGGGGGGATGACTTGGGTTTTATTAAAAATTAAAGCAATTAAGATTAATTAAAATTAATCTAATTAATGGAACAGTAGTTCAAGATGAATGCACTGCAATGTAAACAATAACGAAATGAAAACATAGTACAAGAAAGTACACCAAGAATTACTGAGGTTCAACCACAATTTGTAGTTTGCGTTCTCACCCCAAGATCCCATTGAAGTTTTCTTCCACTAAGAAGAGTAGATGGGAATTGAATAGCTCACTAACTGCCAACGTATAGACAAATAGAATTTTAAGATTTTTCAGCTCAATCAATCAGTGAATGTTGTATCTCTTGTCCGTAAATGCATTTGGAGGCTTATATATAAAGCCTTGAATTGATTTCACTCGTTAGAGGTTGTTGGATCTTCATTAAATGCGCGCCCACTTTACTATAACGTTTAAAAATATAGTCGTTAGTCCCCAGGTGTCGACACTTGACTTCCATGTGTTGACACATCAAGTCTGCATTTTCCAGAATTTATCCACTATCTTCATGCGTCAACACATCAAACCCATACGTTGAAACATCACCTAGAAAATGTCCTTCATACTTTCCTTGATCAGTTTAGATTCAAATAATCTGGGGATATTTAAGGGATCTTCTCTTTGAGGTATGATGTTCTTCAAAAACACTTAAAATCTTTAAGGAGTCTTTTCTTTAGGGTATGATGATACTTCAAAGTCTTCAATCTAATGAGATTATACAAGAATGTCTTCAATTCAATTTGGACTGAATTCACTTTGGTTTCTTCTAAATCTTCTCTTGGATTCTTCAAGGAGTCTTTGCACACATGATGAATTCTTTATTTGAATCATCTTCAATCTCTTTGAATTCAACTCACCTTCAATCTCTTCGAGTTCAAGTCAACTTCATTGAGTTTTTGAAAGCTTGATGAAATTTACTTTTGAGCACCTTTCATACACATCAACTTTAATGAATCTTCACAGCTCTGATGTAGTCCTCTTTTGAATTCTTTATAAAGATTTTTGTAGACATAATGAATTCTCCTTTTGAATACCTTCAATCTCTTCAAATTCAAGTCATCTTCATTTAGTCTTTTCACACTCAGTGAATTCTTCCTTTGAGCATCTTTAATCTCATCGAATGCAAATCATCTGTTTGAAGTTTGAATGGGTGCAATTGCTTTGTTTTGATGCAAGGCTTGACTTTTGGTGCATTACTTGAACTTGTAAATGTTGTGTATCCATTTTGATATGAATTAGACTTTAAGTCAAACTTTAAGTCTAAATAAATTATAATCCTTATTAATCTGCACACTGATTAAATATATTAGTAAACTAATACAAGATTTAATTATCATCAAATCAAAGCGTAGAGTCAACAATCTCCTACTTTTTGATGATGACAAAACCTTTGCAAAAACAGGAATTATAAGATAAAATAAAATGAATAGAATAAAATGTCTTACCAGGAAAAACTCCTCATTTGTTTTACAACTGATGCTTCCAAGACAAAAATATCTTTTCTTTTGTTTAATTAGCAAAAACAGATCTCAACTTTCAAAAAGAGTTTGTATCAATCAATTCCAAAACAAGGTGAGGGAAACAAATTCCTTTATCATGTTACTCCCCCTAAGAATATGCTCTCTAAGGTTTCATAGGCTATATCATGCAACTTTCATTGTTTCAAATATTCATCAATTATCCATCATTCAAAAGCAATTAACAATCAATATTCATCATTTCCATTTTGCATTTGAAGTTTTTCTCCCTATTTTACTTTAGTTCTTCTCCCCCTTTTTGTCAATCCATCAAAAAGAAAAAATATATAACAAAGACAGGTACAATAGCAAAAAATCTTATAACAAGATAATTTGTATAATCAGGAAAGCAAGCAAAGTATATAATCAACAAGGCCTCAAGTTACAACAACAGAGTCAGATTTCATTCATAAAAATCATTATAAAAGAGTAGTCAATGATCATTCACAAAAGATTACAAAAGAAATTGTCTTTGAGGATAACACACCATCCTTGAATAGATCATGCATATGCAAAATGAAAGTGCAAACAAAAGATGGATAGGGAGAGAGGTATGGAGAGGAGATATCAGTGGGGAGAAACTGGTGGTGAGGGGATTAGGACAAGGGGTATATCTTTGGTATTTGAGAACTTCTTGCCTTCCTTTGTTCTCAGCCCATACTTCTTAGGAATAGTAGGAGTAGCATTAGATTTTGTGGCCGAAGAGTCTTCCTCTTCTTGGCCTTACGCCTCTGCTTCAAGCCCTTCTTCAGTATTTCTTCCTTTTTCAGTCTCTTCCTCTGCTTCATCCTCTTGTTCTTTTGCTTCTTCTTCTTCTCCTTCCATAAATTTTCCTTTGCCATTTCTCAGCAATTGTACTTCCTTTTTCAATTCTCTCACCTTCTTTTCCACAAATAACATTCTTGTGATAGCAATGTCCGCCTTTTTGTTCAATTTGTCTAGAGATTCCATTACTTGAGCCATAAACAAACTCAAATCCCATGCACTCTCTTAAAGTTTAGGATTTAAACTTCTTTTGGTACTCCTTTGTCTTGAACTACTCCTAGCTGGAGCCTTTTCCTGTGAGGTACTGCCACCACCAGATTTCTTAGGAGTCCATTTGCTGTTTTGCAGAGTGTACCCCATTCTCTTGAGAGTATTTTCATTGTATTCATAACTGATGGCCTTGGGAGTCCTCTATTTCTCATTGCTCAAGTCAATATCGAAGTGCTTGAAAACTTTAGTCAAGAAAATTCCATATGGCAAACTGATTCTAAAAATGGTAGTCTTGTACATATGATCCAAAATAAACAAAGGCAAATCAATCCTAGAGTCAATCAAATATGTCAACAAGAAAAACAATTCTTTTTCAGAAACATATTCATACTTTCCAGTCTTGGGAGTGAAAATAGTGCAGGTAAAGTGATGAACCAACCTCAATTCAAGAGGCCAATTAGTGGCAAGAGGTTGTAAATATTCATCCACTTCCTTTCCATAAAGTATTTTCTATTGATCTTTTCTTGAAACATTATCTCTATAACCTTCTTCGCCAAGTCTGATTACAAGAATGTGCCTTATCATATCTCTGTCCAAAGTAAAAGTGACACCCTTGACGTAACTTACAATGGAGACTTCTCCATAATCTCTTTCGGCATTGGCATAAAAATGGGCAACTAAGTCGGGTAAACATCATCCCTTAATGTAGTCATAGATTTTCATCCCAAATTTTCCAATTTTGAATCTAACTCAAATTTGTAATGATCGAAGAAATTATAGTTCACCCATCTACCATTATATACTTTTCTGAGAGAAAAACTTGAATTGTACATTTCTTGTGCTTTATCCTCACTGAAATAAAGTTCATTCCTTCCAGGGCTGTTGAGGATGCCGGTTCTCACTTCTTACTTTTCTTCTTTTTCCCTCTATCCTTGCTTGATTCCCCCTTTGATTTCCTCTTATGGCCTTTCAAATTATGGGTTGCAGATATAACTAGGGCTTTTGAAATCTTCTTCGTTTTAGAAGGTTTAGGTGCTATTATGGGATCAAGGATGGTTGTAAGAAGTTGGGAAAGATTTGATTAGGGTTTATAAAGAGATTTGAATGAAGGTTTGTGATGGTTCATAGGTGACGGTTGGATTTTGGTGCAAACAGAGTGAGTGGGAGAGAAATAGAGCTTGAGAGGGAAAGTTCAAATGTGCATAAAAAGTGTTTGTAAAGTGGACTGTTATAAAATATATAGGCTCGACTCATGTGTCAACACATGAACCTGATGTGTCGACACATGTGTGTTAACAAATCATTTTTGAGTCCACTGTCGTGATGTGTCAACACATGAAAAATGGTGTGTCGACACTTGCAACAAGACTGGGTCATATTGAGTATAAGTGAATCCAGGAGATGGTTTTTCAATAGGGAGTGAGAATATGTTCTATTACGAGTCATGCAATGAATTATGAGAGCAAACAATATAATTCATACAATCAATCAACATATTTGTTCACAAATAATATGAAAATCACATATAAAACATAAATAGTATGAATTTCACTCAATTTTGACCAAAAATCAAGACAGAGGATCACTCATTCCCAATTCTCTTCTTATCATGCAAAACCTATCTTCACTCAATGGTTTTGTAAAAATACCAGTTAATTGCATGTTTGTACTTACAAAATCAAGTTCAATATTACTTTTTGCACATGATCTCATATGAAATGATATTTAATTTCAATGTGTTTTGTGTGAGAGTGTTGAATGGGGTTCTTAGTCAAGTTTTAGCACTAGTATTGTCATATCTAATAAGAACACGATCAAACAAGATACCATAATCTTCTAACTGTTGTTTAATCCACAACAACTACCAACTGCTATATATTCAGCCTTAGTTGTGGAGAGAGCAACCGAATTTTGTTTCTTGTTATACCAAGACATAATCATATTGCCTAGAAGTTGGCAAGAGCCACTTGTACTCTTCCTATCAACTCTACTCTCTGCATAGTCAGTGTCGTTATAAGGAGTCAAATTAAAAGATGTACTTTTTAGATACCATAATCTAAGGTTAGGTGTGTGCTTGAGATAACGAAAAATTATTTTCACAGCAATCACATGAGACTCTTTAGGATTTGATTGAAATTGAGCACACAAGCAAACACTAAACATTATATCTGGCCTACTAGTAATTAGATATAATAAAGAACCTATCATGCTTCTATAAAGCTTAGTGTCTACTGATTTACCTTTCTTATCGCCATCCAATTTTGTTGTAGAACTCATTAGAGTACTTATAGGCTTTGCATCTTCCATGCCAAGCTTCTTGATCAAATCCTTGATGTACTTGGCTTAATTGATAAAGATGCCTTCCTTTGATTGTTTGATTTGAAGATCGAGGAAGTAACTAAGTTCGCTTATCATACTCATCTCGAATTCTCCCTACATATACTTAGTAAATTCCTTGCAAAGCGACTCATTAGTAGCACCAAATATAATATCATCTACACCAAATACATGGGGATAAGGTCAAAGCACCACCCATAAAACTCCATTCAATGTCGGCCCTATGGCCTTTTTCTATATGGGGGATAGATATGATTGGCCCCATCACTCTCAAAGCCTCTAACGATCATCGATTGATCCTGGTTGCCATTGATTATTTCACTAAGTGGCTGAAAGTAGTCTACTATGTTCATGTCACCAAGAAGGTTGTGGAGAAGTTCATAAAAAATCACATCATCTGCTGATATGGGATTCCCGAATCACTCATCATGACAACACCTCCAATCTAAATAATGAGTTGGTATTAAAATTGTGCCAAAGGTTTCGCATTACCTATCGGAATTCAGTCACCTTCAGGCCCCAGATGAACGGAGCAGTAGAAGCAGTTAGCAAAAACATCAAGAGAATACTTTGTAAAATGGTTGACAACTGCATAGACTAGCATGAAAAGCTCTCCTTTGCACTAATGGTTTACCAAACCACTATGAGGGTTTCTACTGGGGGTACTCCCTTCGAGTTGGTCTATGGCACAGAGGCAGTCATTCCCATTGAGATTGAGATTCATTCCCCAAGGATCTTATGGAAACCAAATTAGATGAAGTCGAATGGATCAAAGATCGGTATGCTCAACTTTACCTGCTAGATGAGAAGCGGTTAGTTGCAGTCTATCACACTTAGTGCTACAAAAGATGAATGGCTAGGGCATTTAATAAGAAAGTGTAGCCTCGATCATTCTAACCGGGAGATTTAGTGCTGAGAAAGGTATTCTCCCCCCAGGAGGCAGCACAAGGAAAATTCACTCGAAATTATGAAGGGCCGCTCATGGTTAAAAAAGCCCTGTCTGGAAGAGCTCTTATTCTGGAAGAAATGGATGACCATGAATTCCCTAGTCTGTTGAACTCCGATGCTGTCAAACATTACTACATATGATTCTGGAAACTAAATCTTTGGTTTCTATTAAGAATATATAAAATTTACTTTCCCTAATCTCAGCTAATCAATTAAACATGGTCAAAATTTCAGTGGTAAAGCTCTATGGACTAAGCAATTTAATTTTGAAATGACGAGAGGCCCTCGTTTCATCTCCCATATAGTCAAAAGCAACCGTTGTCAAACCCTTTGAGCCAGTTACTTTCTTTTTAAAAAGTTCCTTAATTCGGTGATCATGCTAGGTCAAAGTAAAGTACTAAGAAAAATGTGTTAAAAAAAAGTGCTATTATTTCACACCAAAAAAAAGGGTATCAAAAGCAAAGTAGAAAAATGAAGAGAAGTACTAGTAGACCAAAATCATCAATAATGACTGGTATCAAAAGCAAAGTAGAATAGTAGGTTTGAGCCCTTTTCATTTTCTTCCAAAATAGAAACCTGCGTCCTGAACCTTAAAGTCCTTTCAGATCTGGATTAAATTGCTTAGTCTAAATGAGCACACCGGAATACGATCTTAGCAAAGAAAGTTGGGAGACAGCTTAAGTAGTATTTAGAAACTTCTCAATAGAAACCAAAGACCTAGTTAAGGAAAGAGAGAGAGAGAAGAGAGAAAATAAACACATTCCCGAGGATGTGGTGAAAACCCGAGAGGGCACCGTAGGTAAACAAGTAAGGATGTGGCAAGATACAAAACTATCAACCATGGTGAAAACCTACAAAGTCACCCTGGTGCAAAAATGACAGAGTTGAGACTATTGAAAACCCTTATGGGCACCAGTAGTAAAAATAGCAAAAAAAAAAAAAAAAAAAAAAATTGGGGGCCGGGTGCAAGAGATAATCTCAAGCATGAGCATTCCCAAAAATTACAAGTACGAAAGCAACGGTGGGTAAGTCAGAAGATGTCTCGAAAGGCATTCTTCGGATTAGTCTAGTTAAGGTTAAAGGAGGAAAAGGGTCCTCTCCCGGGGCGATAAGTTAGTCAAAGCATCAAACAAAAAAGGAGTAATTTTTCATTCAAATTACTCAAGCATGCTTTTGTACTAACTTTGTAGGGAAAACATCTCAGATATGTGAAAGGCTACAAATCCATAGGGCAAAAAGTAGAAAATACTAAAATGAAATATGTCTCTCTATAAATGCAGGAATCGACAAATCTAGGAACAAGGGGAAAAAATGTATTGGCTCTCCATCATCATCAGAAGAGGAATCAACTAAGAAAAGATCAACCGGCTCGCCATTTGCAAGAGGAGCACTCGAAGAAGCACCAACCACTGATGATCCAAGCCGGTTCTACTCATGGTCTTCACATCTAGCTAGAAGCATATCCCTCTCCCGGGTAAGGGACTCCACAGTCTCCCGCAAGGACCGAATATTAATAGTATCATCCTCCGAGGGAGTGGAAACGTTTGGGGCACCTCGTGATTGGTTCTGTCCCCACGAAGTACTCAAGGGTAGGCTATCGTGTGTCAATCTGGCCACTATTAGCTGCATCTCTAAGGAAGCTATCTCAGTATCTCTAGCTCTCAACCGATCATACAACACCCGTATCAGTCTTCGGTTTTGCCGCCTGTGACGACGTCCCTGAACAATCATAGCTGTCAAAAAGTCTGTGTACCCCACGGGAGGCAAAGGAGTCTCAAAGACTAGATCCCTAAGCCTACTAGGAACTAAAACATATCATCAAAGCCAATACTGGTAGTTCTCAGTCTCAAGGGGCATGTCAGAAAATGGCCCGTCATTATCCACGTGAGGAAGCAAAGATCTCTATATGTCTATGACTCTCTCTACCAATGCTCTTGGGATCGATGCCTCAAAGACAAGGGTAAACTCAGTCGCCAATGCCAGATAAGAAATGTCCTAGCTCTTGCCAAGCTGCCACAAAACTCGAATCCCAAAATAGGGAGAAATGCCTCGTAGGCCTGCTAAAGGCACGAAGGTCCTCTTAGGAGGTCGAACTCTCAAGAAATACCTACCAACCAGTCCTGAATACCACCTAACCGTGCCCGATCTCATGCTTTAGAGGTAGTCAGCTCATGTTGCAGCAGTCTATGGGAACCTCTCATCATCCATGATAGCTCTTTGAGATCTCACCAAGGAGCGTATATGGTCAAGCTCAGGGTACCATGTATGCTAGAATAGAGGAGTAATAAATAAGTGCCCGATTGCCCAAAGTTGGAAGAGCGCAACACATCCTCGAAAATGAGCATCAACCTCTTGCTGGAATCTAGTTAGGCTTACAAAGGTCTCCCCTACAACCGTGGGAGCATAGGAGTGCCCCTCACGAACCTTGGCAAGCAATGCACATAATAGACAATCAACCAAATCATCTCCCTGTGGAAACATCAAGAAGTTCAGAAGAAGCAGAGCTAGAGCAACCATATGAGAAATAGACCAGTCCTAAGAAGTATGCCAATCACCCAAATGAGCTCTCATTCCCGTCGCAAACTCAAAGCGGGAAAATAGGAACTCCACTAGAACGCAAGGAAATTGGGGCAGAAAGGCAGAGGAAAGAATTGCGCATTAGAGTCCAAGCTGGGATGAGACAATCATGATGCAACTATCAGGGAAGATAGGTCCCACAATGTCAGCAGAATCATCTTGAAAATCGAGGAGAAAACTATACTCATGAGGGGTGGGAGTAAGTTCGCATTCCCCGAAATGGAAAACAAACAAGTCAGGTTGCCAAAAGGGAATCACCGCCTCCATGAATCCTGAAATAAGCTGCACTGGCAGAGTGAAGCCACCCGACCAAAGGATTAGAGGAAGATGTCCTGCTCATCCGGAGGATATCCATTGTGCCAAGTCCTTAGCCAATTCAAAATTGCATTAGGCATCCTGAAAGCCAAATCAAGGTAAGAACGTCGACATATGATAAGTACGGTTCAAAAAGATAAGAGATATAAAAAAAGGAAAAAGAAGAAAAAAAATGAAAAAAATTTCAAATGTTAAGTCAAAGTGAATTTCCTACACATTTTAATTTTAAAAGTCAAGTTTCGAGTCAAAAAGAATTTTCTATACATTTTGATTTCAAAAGATTTTTAGTCTCAAATCAAGATGAATTTTCTACACATCTTGTTTTCAAAAATTCAAATTTAGAGTCAAAATGGATTTTTTTATACGTTTTGTCTTCAAAATTTCTAGTTTCAAGTTAAAATGAATGTTTTTAACACTTTGCCTTCCAAAAGTCAATTTCAAGTCAAAGCGAATTTTCTACACGTTTTACCCAAATTTCAAATCAAAATGGTTTCTAATTCAAAGTCAAAAGTTCATATCAAAAATCAAATCTCAAACATTTTCAATCAAAGTCCATCTCAAGCTTCTCCTTTAAAAAATTTCTATTCCAATCAAGTTTTAAGATTTTCTAAAACCTTTTTCCTATTCAAAAATCAATCCTCAAAAACTCTCAAGGTTTCAATCCTCAAAATTTTCCTTTTCAAAATCTTTATCAATTCTCAAGTTTTCCCAATTCAAAATCCATTTCAAATCTTCTAAAATATTTCTCTCAAAAGTTTTTATTCAAAAATATCATATCAAAAATTCTTCCTAAGTTTTTTCTTCAATAGTTTTAGTCCTCCTTGAGTTTCTCGAGGCCTTCTCTGCCAAAAAGGCCCTACATTCAAAGGTTTTACCTTTTTGTCCTTCAAAAAGATTTGTTTTTAAAATTTCCAACTCTTTCTTTATTTCAAAAACTCCTCCCGGGTTTATCAGGGTCTTCTCTGCCAAGAAGGCCCCACGCTCAAAGGTTTTATGTCTTTTCTCTTCAAAAAGATTTCATTTTAAAAATTTTCTAACTCTTTCCTTAATTTCAAAAAATTTCGGCAAAGTTCCGTTTGTAAATAGTCCCTACAACGCCCATGACACTACAATACGACACAAACAGTGCACTTCACAATATCACAATCACAGAATACTAACACACATAAAAGAATCTGTGCACATTTTCAAGATTTTCAAATTTTTAAAGACATATTTTAATTTTCAAAAATCCAATCTCTTTCAAAGTTGTCACAAATTTTTTCAAAACTATTTCAAATATTTTCTAAAATATTCTCATATTTTTCTAAGGGCTAAATTCAGATATTCCCATTATTTTCGTAATTTATATTATTTTCTAACTATTTTTCTATTTTTCAAAAAATTAAAAAATTAAGAAATTTTCAGAAAATCACAAAATTGCATAAAACTGTTAAGCACATTTTTCTAAGGTGCATGGTATAAAAATCTAGCAAAAAAACGCAGTACCTAAGGCTGTAGGGGCAAATCCCCAATTCTTGTGGAATTTCTCTTTACATAAACATGGAAAACTACCCAAATTCAGTCAATTAAGCATCAAAATGCAAAATAACTCCACCAGTGTTCAAAACACATCAAAGCATTAGTTTCGACTATTTAAATGACTCAAACAGAGTTCTATACATCAAAATCAATGAAAAATAGAAAACTCAGATCTTGGAGTTCTCTGGCGAAATCTTCTTCTCCGGTGACTATTCCAGTGACGGTAACTACTTTCGACACTTTTTTGACATTCCCTAAAGTCACTCCCTTAATGCACACATGCACACGGCTCCACACTCGAAATCCCTCACAAACTCTCTCTCAAAATCTCATAAATCGCGAGCTTTGAATTTGAAGTTCATTGGTTTTAATTCCAAAACTTAGAGCCACAAGCAGTGGCACCAAGGTTATTTTCAGCCAGGTGTCACTCCTAGTGGCGCCAGTGTCAAGTTCTGGGTAGCGTTGCTCTTTTTCCCGCTAAAACTCGATTTCAAATGCCTCATTGGGCCAAATTGCTATTTTTAAGTTCCAGTTTTCAAAAATTTCCAAAGTCCATCCTTTTGATCGCCTTGCGGTTAACATGAGACTCTTAATTTATCGTTTTCTGCCTTTGTCAAGCAAAGACAGATAGAAAGGGGCAATTGTATGCACCCCATTTTTTCCCGTTTGGCAATCTCCTATCCGACCGAACTCACATTCAAGCCAACACAGACACATTCAAGCTTAAAACAACTTTCCAGACTCAATCTAGTTAATCAACTACTTCACGAGCCCATCGAGCTCAATAGAGGCAAAATAAACAAAATACCCTTGTAGCATTGCTCGGTCTAGTTCCAGTTAGCATGTCATCCTAAAAACGGTAAGTCCCCATTTCAATCTCAAATTTAATTTCAAATCTAATTCCAATCCAAGTCAAATCTGGCACGCCTTTCGAGAAAGTTGATCCCTTTGGTGGTAAGACCATCTAGTCTGGCACGTTTTTTGTAAAAACTCTTCAAAACGGTAAGTCCATTCAAACCTATTGATTGGGACGGAACCCAAGTCCTCGAGATGGTAAAACGGTTCATCTTTGGCGCCTGCTAGCCCGCCAATGTAGAATGTCTATTATTTGACACGTCTTTTGAGAAAGTTGATTCCTTAGATGATAAGTCTACCTAGCAGCTTCCCAAGATCAGGCAGTCTTTAGAATGAATGCATACCGTCAGAGGCAGAAACACTCGAAAACAGGTTGATATTGGGAATTGCCAACAAACCCCTTATGTCACGGGACTGAACTTGCCTCTTGGCTGTGATACGTTTACCAAAGGACGAGACACCTTTGGAAACCAACTCGTCACAGACCGTCAGAGTGACGAAAATACTCAAAACCTGGGTCAACACCAGTGCCTACTAGCCCATTTCGGTGAAAAATGACCAAACTGCCCCTTGGGCCTTTTTAGGCAAGCTTCTCGAGAAAGTACCTAAGTCCTCAGAGTGGTAAGTCCACCTTTCCAAGATTGTCTCAAGGAAAATTTGGTATGTTCAAGTGCGATCCAGTTGGTTCCAGACCAATTTCGAAACCATCCGATCAAAACGACCATTTTGCCCCTAGGCATCCAATTGCCTCCGAGAACCACACCAGCTCTTGGTATTAAACTAGTAACCTCCCAAAGAAGCTTCTAAATGTATTCTCAATCTTTTAGCACCTTTTCGGACCATTTTGAGTCCATTCCAGCAAATTCGGTGCAAAATAACCGTTTTGCCCCTAATGGGTCGGGCGCCTTTTCCAACTACACCGGCTCTGGGTATCAAATTGGCAATCCCCTCTAACATTCTAGATGGCGTTTCCAACCTTCAAGCCTTCTCATGGGACGTTCCAAGTCCATTCCAGTGGTTTCCTAGTCTAGTTGACCGTTTTGCCCCTAATAGCTCGGTCGACCATTTCAATAGTCCCAACATTGTTTTTCAAGTTCGTTACCTTCGAAACACTATTTCAAGGGTTTCTACCCATTTTTGGCCTTTCGAATCATTCCTTGCCTCCTGGAACAATCCCGAACCTCTCGGAGTTAATCCAAGTGGAGCCAAGTCAAAAATTGCATGGTAGTCACTAGTATAGGCACCTAAATCTTTTGCCTTACGTATCATGGTTCAAAAGATACATTTCTTGCCACCCTTAAAGCTTTCCTAAGTGGCTGGAGCCACTAATAGGGGCACCAAGCCAAAGATTGGCCAGGCACAACTCCTAGTGGCGCTAGTAGGATTTTTGCCCTGGCGCCACTGCAACAGGCACCAGGCTATTCTTGTGTCTATAAATATAGACCCTCCTCTTATGTAAAAAAGGTCCATGATCTTAGTCTAGAAATGCTGCCTCTCTGAAAACATAGCTTGAATCCTCTCTAAACCCTCGCTCCCTCAAACGTCTTCAAGCCCTAGCTTCTATATACTCTAACCCTAGCTTATACACACTTCATACACTCATACACCAGCCTCAAAGCAAGCCATTGAAGACTTAAGTGATGCAAGTTTAAAACTCTTGAAGCCCAAGTAAAGTAAAGCAAATAGAGCAAGCAAAACAAGAAGAAAACATGGTAGGCTATCTCTTTATGTTTATGTACTACCCCCCTCTCTCTTCTTCCTTCTAACCTACTTGGGGTTTCTTCTATTTTAATCCTCCATGTTCTACTCTCTTTTCTTGCATGATTAGAACAAGGGACTCCCTGATTCATGCATAGGAAGGACTATTGAAAGTCACCGTGTCAGGGGCTTTCTTCTAGTTCAACCTTAGACCGTGTGGATTCGGCCCCCTTGATTATATGGTGAAGCCTAACCTTGTTCACCACCTTAATTGCATTGTGCATATCATATGATCCAATCTTGAGTGGTTTCCAAATATTAACCATATGAACTCAACACTCACTTGAGTGGTTTTCATAAAATGGTTTTCAAAATGCACTTTCAAGTTTCATGCATAAAACTACCTTTTCAAAACCACTAGGTCTAAACCCTAGTTTAAAACCACCTTTCCAAAACCACTAGGTCCAAACCCTAGTTCAAAACCATCTTTTTAAAACCACTAGGTCCAAACCCTAGTTCAAAACCACCTTTCAAAACCACCTTCAACCTTAGGTTAAATTGACCTCAGGTCAACCAAACCTTTGGTTAACCTAACCTTAGTTAGTTAACCCTAGATCACCTCAACCTTAAGTTAACTTAACCCAAGTTAGTTAACCCTAGGTGATCTTAACCCTAGGTTAACCTAACCTTAGTTAGTTAACTCTAGGTCATCTTAACCTTAGGTTAACCTAACCATGGTTAGTTAACCCTAGGTCAACCCAACTAAGGTTAGTAAACTTCAAGATTCCAATTCAAAGACCCTTTTTCAAATAGCCTTTCAATTCAAAAATATAGACATGACATACTTTCCAAAACATCCTGCTCTCTTGAGATTTCAAAAATCAACCCCAAAATCTTTTCAAATACTTCCATACTCGATCTTCAAAAAGATGCTTCCAAATGGTTCTCTTAAACTTGTCCCAACGAAAATGGCAAGACACTTAACATTTTCCAAAAACTATTTTAAAAAATGTTTCTAAAAACTCACAACCCTAAAGTGTCCCTAAACTTTGATGGTTAGGGATTTCAAGGGAAGGTGTTACATTAAATACAAACTTCAAGGTTGTCGATATTAGGGTTCCAAAACCCTAAGTGTTTTCAAAAGTTCTTTTCTAAAATGATTTTCAAACATCACATTCTTAAAACAACCCTAATCCTTTCATGTTTAGGATTGTTCAAGTATAAGTGAGATATTTAAAAATGGTTTTATAACCCTAAAGCTTTAAAAAACCAAAGTGAAGTTTCTAGGCCCGTTTTCCAAACATGTTTTCAAAATTCATAACTCTAAAGGAGTTTAGTTCTTCAATGACTAACCTCTTAAGGTGATGAAACATTAAACATGCCTTTCATAAGGTATTCAAAGAGCTACTTTCAAAAGCTTTTTGAAGACAAGTTCACAAGAGCATTTCTAATTCAAACTCTACCACCAAAATTTTCAAAACACGACTTCAGGACACTTCCAAAACTCTCTTGAGTTGTTTCAAAAACATTTCAAAACTCCCTTGAGTTAACTCCAAGAATGTTAAAAATCATCTTCAATACCAATTTCAAAAACACTCCAAACATCCTAAGCCTATTTCAAAAGCATTTTCCAAAACTCTAAAGTTCTCTTTTTTCAAAGACCTCAAAGTGTCTTCAAACCTTTTCAAAGGCCCCAATGTGCCTCTTTTCTATCGGGCCCTTGCCCGGACTATGAATAACCTGATTCTTGCCAAATAAGATACATAGGCAACCTAAAGTGGTGTGGTCATAACCTTTATTTCAACCCAAGTTCCCTTTGCAAAATTTTCTATCAATTCAAGATTTCCATTTCAAATCCCTTCAACACTTTTATATTTTCAAACATCTTTCCCAGAACTTGCATCATGCATCATTCATCCAAAAAGTGATGACCAAACCCCATTTTCAAAATTCTAAAGTGGATAATAGTAACTGGTTATTCAAGTGAGTGCACTAAGGGTGATTAGACATGTAGGTACCAAAAGGGCAGGGTAGGGTGATAATCTTAGGATATCTTCCCTACACGTAACCAACCCCTAGACCGTAGATTTCTATTTTGAAGACCAAGATCGAAGTCACGTTTTCAAAAAGGCTTTCAAAAGGTTATTAAGACCTATTTTTCAAAAAACCTTCTTAAAAAGGACATTTTCAAAACCTTTTCAAAAAACCTAAATTTAGTCTTTGGATTACACCTAGCTTTAGGTGACCTAACACATCTTTAACTATGTTAGGTGGTGACTCCAAACTTTTTTCAAAAGCCCTTATTCAAATCAATTTCAAAATTAAACCTAGTCGCACTTGTCCTTCTAGGAGGATGAGTTCTAACGAGAGAGTACCATGCTTTTTCTTGAGCTAAGAGGCTTTTGGGGTCCAAAAATTGGGGTGCGACAATGTGCCTAGATTTTGATTAGATCGTCCAAAAACTTTGTTGCTCCCTAAGTTAGGGTAGTACAAGGATGCCACAAGGCATCCTATGAGTGGAAAGGTACTGGCGCATATGTTAAATGCGCCAAGGCAAATTTTGTGTAAATGCATGTAGTACATATGCTTGGTTCCAAGAATTTTGCTTATAAACACTAGGCCACCCCCAGTGTAATTTAGAGCTGAAAACAGTAGGAAAACTTTGCCCAATTCAACATAGAACCTCGAAATTCCTAAAAACCTAAAGTCATCCAAAGATCTAAGCCTCTCCAAGCATATTCAAGCCTATCCAAGCTATAGACTACTCAACAATGGTGGATTGAAGGTGCTTAAAGGCTAAAGGTGAAGCTCTTTTTACATTTATATTTCTCCCACTCCTTCTCTTCTCCCTCCAAGCTCAGTTGGGCTTTCTTTATTTTCACCCCCATCTTCAACCTCCCTTTCTTGTATGCTTAGAACAAGAGGGCTTTTAGGTCATGCTTAGAGGAAAGCCTATGAGAACCACCGGTTAGGGGACCTCTCATAGGACTACTTGATCATAGTATGGCCCTAGAGCCCCTTGTAATGTGGTGTAGGCTTTAACCTTGCATGATTTATGAGTCCCTTGCATTATTATGGTTACCTTGCTCATATATTCCTTGTGATGGTCTTGTTGTCATGCTCAAAACAATTTTTCAAACCACCATTGGTTCCATTTTCAAGAGTTCTATGAAGTTCATGTTAAAATGATTTTCAAAAAGTTTCTCTAAATTGGAGTTTCTTAAAATTTAAGGCAAGAACCCTAGTTTTCATTGCTTAGAAAGCCTTCATAAAAACCTTAACCTCCATTTTGCATCTTTGCATTTTACTCCTTCAAGTTACATAAAAATGGTTTTCAAAACCCCCTCTCCAAGAGAGGTTTTCCATGTTTCAAAAGTTTTCAAACAACCCTCTTCAAAAGGGGTTTTCAAAATCCTTACTCTCTTAATTTTTCCTCAAAATGGTTTCCAAAACTATTTGTTCAATATTGATTCTCAAAGTTTTGCTTTCTTGAGATTTGAGGTTGGAATAGTCCCAATGGAGCCTTCGCTTGAGTGGTTTCCCCCTCAATCAACCATATGAACACTTGTTCATTTGAGTGGTTTCCATTTTCCTAAAGTGGTTTTTTAAAACTATCCTATTCCAAAAAGGCTTTCAAGACCTTTATTCTTTTGAGTTTTCATCCAAATATTTTTTAAAACTACATATTCAATATCGATTTTCAAAGTTTTACTCTCTTAAGTTAGTGGTTGCAATGGTCCCAATGAAACCCTCTCTTGAGCGGTTTTGAAAATACAAACCATTTGAATTCTACACTTACTTGAGTGGTGTGAACAAAATGGTTTTCAAAACTTACAACTCTCTTGAGTTGACTTTCAAAAGAGTTTTACATAAAATCACTGTTTTCAAAACATTCTTTCAAGCTTCATGCATAAAACCACTTTTTCCATCCTTCCAAAACCGTTAGGTCCAAAATCTAATTCAAACACAAATTTTCAAAACCCCTAGGTCCAAACTCTAGTTCAAAATCACCTTTCCAAAACCACTAGGTCCAAACCCTAGTTCAAAACCATTCCCCTAAACCCTTAGTTAACCCAACCTTAGTTAATTTACTCTAGGTTAACCTAACCCTAGTTGTCCAACCCTAGGTTAACCTAACCCAAGTTTGTTTATCCTAGGTTGACTTATCCCTAGTTGTTCAACCCTAGGTTAACCTAACCCTGGTTAGATAACCGTAGTTGTCCAAATCTAGGTTAACCTAGTCCTAGTTCATCAAACCCTAGGTTAACCTAGCCCTATTTAGTTAACCCTAAGCCCTCCTAACCCTAGTTACCTTAACCAAGGTTAGTTGAACTTCAAGGATCTCCAATTTCAAAACTCTTTCCAAACCATTTTCAATCTCAAATGATATTTTCAAAACATGTTTTGAAAAACCTCCTACTCCCTTGAGTCTCCAAAAATCTTAATTCAAAAATATTGTCAAACGTTACCATACCCCTCTCAAAATGTTTTCAAAAGCTCTCTTGAACTTGTCTTAACCTAAAATGGCTAGACACTTACCATTTTTAAAAACTATTTCCAAAAGTAATTTCAAAAACTCACAACCCTAAGGTGATCCTAACCCTCTCATGGTTAGGGTTCCCAAAGGAGAGTGATACATTAAGTATGACCTTCAAGGTCCATATTAGGGTTCCAATGCCCTAAATGTTTTCAAAAACTTTTTTCAAAAATGATTTTCAAAGAGCCATGCTCTTGAATTAACCTTAGGCTTTTCATGGTTTGAGGTTGTGCAAAGAAAAGTGAGACATCGAACTAGGGTTCTGTAAACCCTAAACTTTCAAAAACCCTTAAGGAATTTCTAGCCCTTTTTTCAAAAAGTGTCTTCCAAACTTCTTGACCTTAAAAGAGTTTAGTTTTCTAATGACTAATTTCCTAAAGGTGATAAGATATTCAATATAAATTTCGTAAGGTATTCAAAACTATTTAAAAAAATGATCTTCAAAAACTTTCCAAAGACAAGGTCACAAGAGTTTTTCCAATTCAAGTTTCATTTTCAAAAATCTTCAAATCAACCTTCTAAAAACATTCCAAAACTCTCTTAATTTGTTGCAAAAGTATTTCCAAACTCATTTGAGGGGTTTCAAAAACATTCCAAAACTCTCTTGAGTTGCTTTAAAAAATTCATCATAACATTTTCAAGTTCTATTTCAAAACTCCCGAGTTATTTTCAAAACTTTCCATAACTTTTTCAAGTTGCTTCAAAAAGCATTTCTAAGAATACTTTAAAAAACATTCAACTTCGACTTCAAGAACTTTCCAAAACAATCCAAGTCAAAGGCATCTTCAAAACAATCCAAGTCCTATTTCAAAGGCATTTTCAAAACATTCCAATTCCTATTCCAAGGGCATTTTGAAAACTCTCCAAGTCAAAACTCTTTCAAGTTCAAGTTTTAAGAGAAACCTTTCAAGACTCTTATGAGTCCATTTTCAATCGGGCCCTTACCCGAACTATGAATGACTTGATTCTCGCCAAATGCGATACATAGGCAATCTTCAAATAGGTGCGGTCATAAATTTGTTCTCAAGTCAACACCCTTTTCAAAACTCTTCAATTCCTACAAAAGTCAACTCTCAAATCTTTCTAAACTCTTCCAAAACTTGCACCTTTGCATCGTTCACCCAAAAAGTGCTGACCAAACTCTGTTTTAAAAATTCTAAAATGGATAATAAGTGGATATTAGTAACCGGTGATTCAAACGAGTGAAATAAGGGTGATTAGACATGTAGGTACCCAAAGGACGGGGTAGGGTGATGATCTTAGGATATGTTCCCTACACGTAACCAACCCCTGGACCATAAATTTCTATTCTGAAGACCAAAAATGGAGTCATGTTTTCCAAAAGGGCTTTAAAAATATTTTCAAAGATTGCTAAAGAACCTTTTTCTAAGAACCTTATTGAAAAGGACATTTTCAAAATATTTTTGAAAAACCTAAGTTTAATATTTGGATTACACTTAGACATGCCAAGCTTATCACACAATGAACTAGCCTTGAACATCCAAAATCCATATTGTCGTATCCATCAGAGAACAGTTCGGATAAAGACTGTCGGCATGTTCTTCAAGGTTAACAACCCAGGTGAGTTAACAGTAGGCTAGCGCCATTGTTCCTCCTAAACAATACAACTAACAGTAGTTTGCCGCCTAACACTTGAGTCATAAATGACTATCACTCATTCAAGCATGAATTCGATAATGAGATAACCAATAATCAAACCTTAGATAAATAGATTGGTCATCAAAGTTTTGGCAAGATCTCGTTGTCCTAAGATTTTACTCCATTTCCAACAGTTGTCCTAGAGGACCTTAGTAACCTAGAATTTATCCTTGGAGAGAAGACTAGCTTCCACCGATGGAAATCCCTCGTATACTAACCAAAAAATAAATAAAAATCGATTGTTTGTATATGGTTTTGAGAATTATTCAAAAGATGGATATAAAAATAAAGCATATGAAATGTAATGGATATGACTTTTGGAACTCAAGAACACAATAGCTTGTAGAATTGGGATATCACTTTGAAAGCTTGAACTGTTGTATCTATTCTACTTTTGCCGTATATGTATACGAAGGCCTTAGTCTTCTTTGTTTATCAATCTAGCCGTTGGAAAGAATTAGTCCCACTTGATTTTCTTTCCAAAATTTGGATCCATGATCTTTGTAGATTCCTAGTCGTTAGAGAGAATATGCCATGTTGAACTTCTTTTCGAAGTTGTCTTAAAGTAGCCTTGATTTGTGTGAATTTCCTTCTTGAGATTCATAAATCTTTGAAGCTAAATCTTTCTTGATTTGATAACTTTCCGTCTTTGAAACCTTTGATAGAGAATATCTTCAACAACTTGACTTTCCTTTTATGTATAGCTTGGCTTTGACTCAGAAATTCTATCCCCATATGGTAGATAATTTCTTTTCTTGATTTCAATCACACAACTTCCATAAAAACAAATTTCTAGCACAAAATATATTCTTAGCAGTTGTAACTAGATATAGTATCATTGACTTATATAAAACCTAGAAGAATAATTAGATCTTCTAATTATTTTCCTTTAAAGATGTTTCCTTTCATGCTCATTGACTTTTTTGCCATGATATTTGCATTGAATGATTCTCCATAAATATAATAACATAATCTATCAAATCTTTAAAACAAACAAAATCTAACAAAGAGATTATGCAATATATAAATTAAGATTATACAAAAATAAAATCATTAAAGTTTGATCATCAAAACATATATAAAATTAACTTGTGAAAACCTTGAGGCTAACCATCTCTCTCTTTTTGATGATGACAAACAGTTAATGATTGTTATGTTTCATTATAACAAGGATTGGATAAAAAATTTATTTCATAATAAGAACACAATCTAGAATTGAACTCTTTAATGTTTTAAAGCAAATTCTAAGGAAATAGAGAATCTCTCCCCCTTAGTATAAGCTTTCTTTCTTCTTTACCTGTATAAAAATCTTTTAGTACACATTTCCATTCATCAAGAAACATTAAAAGAATCTAATGATCAACAAAATATAACACCAAATATAATATCCTAAATATCATTACTTCACCCCTATTGTCATTATAAAAATATAAAGGGCGCATAGGATGTGTAGACTAAGCACAAAAAATAATTATTCGAGAGTGTGCAAAAGATGAGCTAGATATGAGAGATAAGTGAGAAGGTTTAAAAAGTCTTGGCTTAAGGGTTTAGTGAGTTGGAAACTAAGTGTTCCAAGTAGTATTTGTGGGCATAAAGGCCCAAAGTCATTAAAACAATCGGGTCTACCATGAAAGACATGCTCGACCTATAAGAAAGCATCCCAATATCTATAAAGACAAGCCCAAGGGTCATAAAAGGCCCAAAGCTAAGGGAATCCAATTCGGCCAAGGAGTAGATCCTACAAGAGTAATTCAACTCTACCTCGCACCAAGAAAAAATAAACCCAAAGATGATGGGATTAAAAGAGCAACTCCTAGAAGGAGTAGGACCTCCAAAGGCTTATGAATAAGGCGAGGTGAAGAAGAACAAGGTACGCATTACTGAGAGCTAGAATATACTTCTTTCTTTCAATTCCCTTTAATTAAGCTTGTCTAACTTAGTCTTTGGAGTGCCATTAACCTCAAGGAGCTTGATGCATTCTCACCCTTCTCTAATCTTGTAGGCTCTTTGATGTTCATCTTTGAGGTTCGCTGCATGGATTTGGGCACACAAAAAATCCCATCCACAATTGGCACAGTTTGTGGGAACCCTTGAATAAAGCAAGATGAATATTGGGAACACAAGAGAAGTTCTAGAAGCATTGCACTCACAAAATCACCAACAGAACCAAGAATCATAAAGTAACAGCCCAACTTAGGTATTTCTGGAGAACTTAACTCACCACTAGGTTTAGGGAAATTGACAGCTCCTTTCTGAAGTACTCCTGATACCATAAAATTGACTAGTTGAAGAAGAAGGAGGAGACTTCGAACAATGGGGAATCCTCTACGCCCAGATGTTCAACCTTCCTAGAATTCAAACCATAGAATTTTACAAAGCGGATTGAGATGATGAGATCAAGAGATATCGAACTTAAGGATTGAGATTTGCACCATCTGCGATGAGGTCTTAAATTGGCCTGATCGAAGAGAAACATGTGAAAGACACCATGAGCGAAGAGGTGGTTGGCATAAGCATCATTTTGCACACAGGAAATGAAGAGCAGACTCTAGGAGCTCTAGCATAGCCTTTGCCGAGCATCCCAGAAGCCATGCTTGTAGCACCAACCATGGAACCGAGTTTCATGCAAATGATCAACATCATGAAAGGGATGATCACTTGATCATTATGAATGTGAAGACCTTAGACAATGGTTACATCACTAGCTTGTAAGGAAAATAGGATAGCCTAAAGGAAGGATAGCTCGGGATGTGGCACAACAGACATTGGAGTATATAATGACTTCACCATTCACAGAAGAGATAGAGAGGCACAAACCACCCAAAAAGTTTGCCACCTCGAGATTTACCCCTATAATAGGAAATCTGATCTTATCAATCATGTTAAACACTGTAAGCAGATGATGACTCTACAGAGTAGGGATGAATCCTTGATGTGCTAAGTATTCCCTTCCAACCTTCGTGAAGCAACCCTTTGTTGGTTTGACAAGTTATCATCTAGGATTGTGGATAGTTGGAAATAGCTAGCCTAGCTATTCACTACCTAGTTTATAGCAAATAACAAGCAGCCAATAGAGGTAGACTCGATGTTATCCATGCAAAAGAAGGACAACAAAGGACTTTGACAATATACAAGGCATTACTAGGAGGCTTACAATGAAATTAAAGAGTGCAGTGAGCACCTTGCTGTAGCTTCATTCAAAATTGGCATGTCCAGGGAACACTGCCTTAGGCAATCACTAATTAAGAGACTTGTGCTTGGCATGTCCAAACTCATGAAAGGCTCAAAGGTCAAGGAAGATGTTTTACCACCAAACCAAGAACGGAATGGTGATAGAACTACAACCAAGAAAGATACTAAAGACGTAAAAAAACCTTGAAAGAGAGGAAGTCGAGCAAAAGAACAATAAAGCCTATGAAGGTATGGACACAATTTTTAAAGAACCGATCTATAGGATACTTCCATAAATAGAAGATAAACCATACTTTTGAAGGCTCTAAAAGATGATGTGGGATCCAAGTACTAGAGACCAAAAAACAATTTGCTTCTATCATAGGGAGAAGGACATTTGATTGAGAATTACAAAAATCACAAGAGTCACTTGGAGGACCTTGCTTGAGCAGAACACCTAAGGAAATTTATTAACCACTCTAAAAGGAAGGAAGAAGAGTAGCCAAAACCTTAGGATGCCCCTTAGAAGGAGAGCCAACCTAATCGTCCTCATGTAATAGCAGTCTTGCATGGCACAATTAACTCTACATCAATCAATCCTAACAAGTACCGGGTAGAAATTCAAAAAGTTGCCCACCTTAAAGAAGTGATGCAACTTTATAGAAAGCCAAGGCATTACTTTTGTTCGAAAAGAACATGGTCCGAGTTCAGTTGCCACACAATGATGTATTGGTGATAACACTTTACATTAATCAATCCTAATAAGTATTGGATGGAAATTCAAAAAGTTGCCCACCTTAAAGAAGTGATGCAACTGTATAGAAAGCCAAGGCATTACTTTGGTTCGAGAAGGACATGGTAGGAGTTTAGTTGCCACACAATGATGTACTGGTGATAACACTTCAAATTGTAGATTGTGACATTTGAAGAATTTTAATCGACCAAGGTAGCTTTTTAGAAGTAACGTACTATGTTCTGTTAAAAAAGCTGCGACTACAGGATGCTGATCTATAACCATCCATTTATCTCCTGATTGGCTTCAATCCTGACCTAGTTTAGCCATTGAGAAAGGTGACCCTATCTATAATGGTTGGAACAGTAACCCCCCAATTGAATTCCCTGTGGTGAATGTACCATCACTGTATAATGCGATAATAGGTCGGATAAGGTTGCACTTGATGAAAGCCATATCATCCACCTATCACCAACTTATTCAGTTCCCAAGAAAAGAAGGAATTGAAAAAATCAGAGGTGATCAGGTCGCAGGCAAGCAATGCTTCCTAACAGCATGCACCACCAAAGTCAGTGCTAATCAGGTACAGATGATGGAGTTACATGAAGATACTCTTACCTTAGAGGACATTCAAAGGCTTCCAGACAAGAAGGTCATAGAAGATTTAAGGAAAACCGAAATAGATACACTAAATGAATAAAAATACTTCATGATTGGTACTATGCTTATAGCCAAAGAAGAAGCCTAACTAGTCAAGATGTTGATAGAGAACATGGAAGTCTTCACTTGGATGTCGCACGAGATGTAGGGGATAGATCTAGAGACTACAACCATTGTTTAACGGTTGACCCCCAAAGTCGACATGTGGTACAAAAAGGGAGAAGACCAACAACAGAGAATGCCAATGTTATGGTTGAAGGTGGAAAGGCTCCTTGAAGCAGGAGCAATTAGAGAGGTATACTACCCATAATGGCTTTCAAACACGATGGTCGTCAAGAAGAAAAATGGCAAGTGGAGGTGTCAGCACCCCATTTTTGCCCACTTGGCATTCACCGGCCTGACGGGACTCACATTCAAGCATCACAACATATTCCAACCCAGACTAGCTTTCTAGACTCTAGTCCAATCAACCGGTCACTTCCCAGGCTCGTCAGGTCCACTTGAAGCCAAATAACCAAAATGCACTTGAGGCATTATCCAGTCCAATTCAATTCAGCACGTTCACCAAGAAGGTATATAATTCCTCAAAACGTTAAGTCCCTATTGGCACATCTTAGAGAGGATACAAAGTCCAAAAGATAGAAATTCCATTCCAAATCTAGACTGGTCAACACCAACACATGCTAGCTCGTTTCGGTAAAAAATAACCATATCATCCCTAGTGGGCCTGACCTAGCACGCTCTTTGAGAAAGTACCTAATTCTTGAGAACGGTATGTCCATCCCTTGTAGGACTATCCCTAGATAGCCCCACATACTCAGATTTCCATTCAAACCAATTTCGGTGACTCCCGGTTGTCGCGCCCAGATTTTTCGCACTCGAGGAATACTCACCCAAGCAGGAAAAATGCTGTACTCTCTCGTTAGAACTCACCCTCCTAAAAGAATGAGTGCGACTAGGTTTGAATTGAAAATTGATTTGAATAAAGGGCTTTTGAAAAAGGTTTGGAGTCGCCACCTAACTTGATTAAGGTGAGTTAGGTCACCTAAAAACTAAGAGAAATCCGAAGACTATACTTAGGGTTTTTGAAAAACGATTTGGAAAATATCTCCTCAAGAGAGGGTTTTTAAGAAAACAGGTTGTTTGGCAACCTTTGGAAAACATTTAGCCATTTTTTGAAAAATAACTCCTTTTGGTCTTTGAAAACAGTGATCTTAGGTTCGGAGGTTGGTTACGTGTAGGGAAGACGCACTAAGCTATCACCCTACCCCGCCCTTTCGGTACCTACATGTCAATCTACCCTAGATTCACTTATAAGAGTCTTTAATTAACTATAGTTCAACCCTATTCGCTTTAGGAAAATAATGCTTAAAAAAGTAACTAACATGATGCATGGTATGCAAGTGTAAGGAAAGAGAATTGAAAAATAGATTTAGAAAGAGATTGATTTGATTTGAAAATTGAAATTGAAAAGTTTGAAAATTGAAAGTAGAAATTTGAAAATAGAAATTTTGAAATTGGAATTTGAAATTTGGAAAGATTTTGGAAACCGCACCCATGAGGGTGGAATTGAAAGTTTGAAAAGTGTTGTGACCGCACCTATGAAGGTTGCCTACGTATCCCTTTGGGAGAATTAGGTCAGTCGTAGTTCGGACCGAAGTCCGATTGAAAATAGAAGGTTGGATTGAAGAAGAAAATTGAATTGGATTTGAAATTAGAAGAGGAGATTGGAAATTGGAATTGAGAGGATTGGACTTGCTTTGGAAAGATTGATTTGGACTTGTTTTGGAAAAGGGAAGGTTTAAGAAAACCTAGACTTAGGAAAGAGAAGAAAGCTAGGAAAGATTTGACTTGGCTTGGAAGATTTGGAAAGATTGGATTTTAAGAGATGTTTGAAGTAGGAAAGGTCCGATTTAGGAAAGTTTCGAATTAGGAAAGTTTCATTTTTGGAAAGTTTTGAAATTAGGAAAGTTTTCATTTTAGGAAAGTTCGGAACTTAAGAAAGTTTCAACTTAGGAAAGTTTTGAAAATTAGAATGTTTCGTTTTAAGAAAGGTTTTGAAATAGGAAAGTATTGAATTTAGAAAGTTTTGAAATAGGAAAGTTTTGAAATTAGAAAGTTTTGAAATAGGGAAGTTTTGAAATTAGAAAATATTTCGAATTAGGAAATGTTTGAATTAAGAAAAGTTTCAACTTAAGAAAGTCTTGAATTAAGAAAGTTTTGAGTTTAGAAAAGTTTTAGATTTGAAAAGATTTTGAAGTTTTGGAAAGTTTAGGATTTAGAATGATTTGAAATTTAGAAAGTTTAAGATTTAGCAAGTTTTGGGTTTAGAAAGATTTAAGATTTTAGAAAATTTTAGAGGTTTAGAAAATCTTGAAATTAAGAAAGGTTTGAATTTAGGGAAGGTTTAAAAGCTTGAATTTAGAAAGTTAAGATTTGGAAAAGGGGTTGAATTAGGAAAAGGGTTAGATTAGGAAAGATTTTTATGTTCAAGTTTTGGAAACTTAAGATTTAGGAAGATGAGGAATGATTTGAATTAGGAAAGTGTTGGATTTTAAAATTTAAGGAGAGGTTTAAAGTTTAAACTTAGGAAACTTATGGTTTAGGAAGGTTTGGATTAGGAAGGGATTGGATTTAGTTTCTAAAAGAGAAAGGTTGGATTTTATTTCCAAAAACGGAGGACGAGATCTAGTTTCCTAAACGGGGAGATTAGATTTGGGAAGGATTTGAAAAGGGAGATTCTAGAAACCCTAGTTTTGGAAGTGTGGAATTTTAACGTAGAAAAGAGGTTTTGGAAACATGTATGGTTCGGATATGAAAACAAGAGGTTTTGGAAACCTAGGTTTGGGGCAAAGTTTGAAAATCATGTTTTTGGAAAGGAAATTAGGGTTTCCTAATTGTGGGTTCTAGGGTTTGACTTGGGCTCTAAGAAAAAGGGATTTTTAGAAAGTGCGTTTTTGGAAACGAAGGTTTTGGAAAGAAAACCTAGAGGGAAATTTCTAGAAGGAAGATTTTAGAAAAGAGAGTTTTTGGAAAGATTTTTAGGAGAGATTTTTTTTTAGGAAAGTGAATCTAGGGAGTGATTTTAGAAAGTGAATTTTGAGGAAAAGATTTTGGAGAGGAGTTGAAAAAGAGAGTTTTGAAAAATAGATTTTGGAAGGGAGTTTTTGAAAACAATTTTGGAGAGGAGAGTTTTAGGAAAGTATGTTGAAAAAGAGATTTTTAGAAAGAGATTTTTGAAAAGAGAGAGTTTTTAGAAGGTGTAAAAACATCTCACTTTCCTAAAGCAATTCTAACCATAAGAAGGCTAGAACCACTTTAGGAAAGCGGTTTTGAAAACAACAAGATTTGAAAATATAGACCAAAAGGTCACTTTTAATGTAACACTTTCCTAAAGCAAGCCTAGCCATGGAAAGGCTAGAATCACCCTAGGATTGTGATTTTGAAAACATGTTTTTGAAAAAGAGCTTTTGATGCAATTTTGAAAACAAGTTTGAAAACGATTTTTGAAAACAACTTTTTGAAAACGAATTTTGGAAGATGCAAGACTATGATATGCACAATGCAATTTGGGGTCGTGAACATACAAGGTTAAGGCTTCACCACATAATCAAGGGGGGCAGACCCACGTGGTCTCTGGTTAGACTAGAAGAAAGCCCCCGACACGGTGACCCTCCAATAGTCCAATCCTACACATGGACCAGGAATCCCCTTGTTTCAAGCATGCAAAGAAAGGGCGGGAAAGAGATGGGGGGTTAAAATAAAGAAAACCCAAGTGGGTTGGAGAGAGAAGAGAGAGGGGGGAAGTGCGGAAATTTAAATAGGGAGCCTACCGTATGTCTTGTTTATTTTGCGCGCCGTGCAGTCTTCGGTCTTCGGTTTTCGTCTTGATCTTCTTCTTCAACCTTCAAGGATTGTCTTCAAGCTTTAGATGGCAGCTCTTCAAGTCTTCAAAGAATGGTTGAAGGCTGGTGTATGAGTGTATGGGGGAGTGTATAAGTGTATAGGAGGCTAGGGTTTGTGTAGGGTGGCTAGGGTTTGGGAAAACCTAGGGAGGCTAGGGTTTAGGGAGTGCTCGAGCTCTGTATATCGAATTGTGTGATTTCTAGGTTAAGTTTGCAGACCCTCTTCACATTGAACGAGGCTCTGTATTTATAGAGGGAAGACAAACCTGGCGCCTGTTGCAGTGGCGCCAGGCCAAATTATACACTGGCGCCACTAGGAGTGGCGCCAGGCCATTTTTTGGCTTGGCGCCACTACTAGTGGCACCATCCATTTAGGAAACAATTAAGGTCGGCAAGCAACATATCTTTGACTAGATTTGGGTGCCTGCACTAGTGACTACCATGTAAATTTTAGCCTGGCTTCACTAGGAGTGACTCCGGAAAGTCCGGGAATGATTTGAAGGAGTCGGGAATGACCCGGAAGGTCGGAAAGGAGCAGGAACACTTAGAACAGTGTCCTGGAGGTATTTGACTTGAAAAATGAAGATAAGGTGGGTCGGAAAGGTTGACCGAGCCTTTAGGGGCAAAACGGTCAATCGGACTAGGAAACTGCCGGGACAGACTCGGACTGTCCTGTAAGAAGACTTGAGATCTGGAAACATTATTTAGAATGTTCCCAGAGGTTTCCGGTTTGATTTCCTAAGCCGGTGTGGTCGGAAAATTGAGACCGGCCCACCAGGGGTAAAACAGTAATTTTGTACCGGGTTTGCCGGAACTGACTTGGAATGGTCCGGAAAGGTAAAGGAAGGTTGAGAACACTATAAAAATTATTCTCGGAACATTACCAGTTTGATACCCAGAGTCGGTGTGGTCGAAGAAGGAGACCGGCCCTCCAGGGGCAAAACGGTCATTTTGTACCGGGTTTGTCGGAACTGACTCAGAATGGTCCGGAAAGGTAAAGGAAGGTCGAGAACACTATAAAAAGTATTCTCGGGACATTACCGGTTTGATAACCAGAGTCGGTGTGGTTCCCGGGGCATTCAGATGCTTAGGGGCAAAATGGTCATCTTGACTGGAAAGTCTTGGAAAAGGTCGTAAGGGTAGTCTGGTCATTTTTCACCGAAGTGAGCTAACAGACACGGGTGTTGACCTAGGTTTTGAGTGTCTCCGCCACTCTAACGGTGTGAGTATTTTCGCTACTCGGACGGGGTTGATGATTTATGAGTATTTTCGTTACTCGGACGGGGTTGAGTATTTCCGCTACTCGGCCGGGGTTGAGTATTTTCGCTACTCGGACGGGGTTGATGATTTGGGAGTATTTCTGCTACTCGAACGGGGTTGAGTATTTCCGCTACTCTAACGGGTTTGTGAGTATTTCCGCTACTCTAACGGTTCTGTGAGTATTTCCGCTACTCTAACGGTGTTGTGAGTGTTTCCCCCACTCTAACGGTTCTGTGAGTGTTTTCGCCACTCTAACGGTTTTGTGAGTGTTTCCGCCACTCTAACGGTTTTGTGAGTAGTTTTGCTACTCGGACCGTCTCGAGGAATAAACTGTCTCGAGAGTGGGACTGGAAGGGGTCTTACCGTCTCCGAAGAGATGTGCCTGGATTGGAGCCATCTCGAGGAATAAACTGTCTTGAGAGTGGGATTGGAAAGGGGTCTTACCGTCTCCGAAGAGACGTGCCTGGGTTTTGAGTGTTTCTGCCACTCTAACGATTTTGTGAGTATTTCCGCTACTCTAACGGTTTTGTGAGTGTTTCCGCCACTCTAACGGTTCTGTGAGTATTTTCGCTACTCTAACGGTTCTGTGAGTGTTTCCGCCACTCTAACGGTTTTGTGAGTATTTCCGCTACTCTAACGGTTTTGTGAGTGTTTTCGCCACCCTAACGGTTCTGTGAGTAGTTTTGCTACTCGGACCGTCTCGAGGAATAAACTGTCTCGAGAGAGGGATTGGAATTGGAATAAGAAAGGACAATGCCCCTAAGGGCATTTTGGTCATTTTGCCTCTGTTTGGGCCTGACAGGCCTGCGAAGCGATGGAAAGATAGAATTTGGACCTAGAGGGTTGGATTCGATAGGAATATGCCCAAAATGACTTGAAAACGAGCCTGGACGGAGTGTAGACTGCCGAGCGGTAAAAAATGTGGTGCTTACACCGGTCAAAAAAACCATTTTACCCCTGAGTGCCCAATTGCCCTCGTCAATCGTACTGGCTTTGGGTATCAAACCGGCAACTCTCGGGATACTCCCAAGTGCCCTATCTCTTTTCCAAGTGGGTCTCGTGTCCTGGCACCTTTCCAAATCAAACCAGAGCTTCTTGGAGCCACTTGTAGTGGAGCCATACCAAAAAATGGCTAGGAGCCATTAGAAGTGGCAACCAAATATTTGCCTTGCGGCCCAATGTCAAATCAAATCTTTGAAGGTCACTTCTATACAGGGTAACCGCCACTTCTAGTAGTGCTAGGCCAAAAATTGGCTAGGTGCCACTATTAGTGGTGCCAACTCCTTCAATTTTTGCCTATAAATATAGTGTGCCCCCCAACATATTCGAGGTCTAGAAAAACACAAAGAAACTTTGCCAAACTCTCTATAGCCCTTGAAATCCCCCAAAACCCTAATCTCTCTAAGGGTTTGAGCCACTTTATCCCTATGCACTCAAACCCTAGCTAATACACCTCTAATCCTGGCCTCCAAGCTCTATTGAAGGTCGCTTCTAGCTGCTTCAAAGCTCTTAAAGCCCTCTCAAGACCAAGACGAAGTCTCCATAGAAGCTTGAAGAAGATTCAAAGGCCAGGTAGGGTTCCTATTTACATGTTGTAATCCCCCACTTATTCTCTTCTCCCTCCTAGTCCACTTGGACTATTCTCTATTTTAATCTCCATCTTCTAGCTCATCCTCTTAAAACAAGAGTACCTTGGGTACATGCCTAGGGAAAGCCTTTGAGAGGTCACCGGTTAGGGATCTTCCTATAGTCTTCCTTGTGATGGTGTGGTCTTAAGTCCTCTTGGTTATGTGGTGAAACCTTGAAACTTGTATATTCATGACCCTTGCATTGTTATGATTATCATGTTTATGCATTGTTTGCAATATTTTTGTTTTCGAACTCACAATCCTAGGGTGATTTTAACCTCTTTGTGGTTAAGGCTTCCCTAAAAAAGTGACATATTCAAAGTGGCTACCATGGTCTATATTAGGGTTCAAAACCCTAACTTGTTTTCAAACTCACAATTTTGGAGTGATCTTAAACTTTTCATGGTTAGTGCTGTGCTGTCGCGGGCACCCAAAAATAAAACCAATACCCCAAAAATAAATATGTAGTAGTGTGAGTAAGGATCGTTCCCACGGAGAGTGTTTAGCCTAGTTTTATACTATGTGAACAAGGATTGGGGGGTTTTGAATATAATGAAAACTATTTCAATAAAAACAGCTCCGAAACAATTCAGATTAAAGTATTGGAATCAGTCAAAAGAACAAATCTTGGTCTGAGTCAACATCCACCATCGAAATTATAGAACTGATCATCAATGCAAGCATATCAATTCACACATTGAATATTCACCGTCGAAATTATTTTCCCATCTCTCCTTAATCGTAGTTAATTAGAAACAAGCGATCTCATTAACCCTAACTATTAAACATCCCATGATAAGCACGCAAGGTTTAATCTAATAGTAGCCTTAAGAATTAAAGAAATCGATGAAACTAATCAACATAAGCACAAGCGGTTGCATTTAATTTAGTCGAATGTCCTTCCTAAGATATAATAACTCCTAATGCAGCAATCGTTAAATCTTAGTTGCTTCATAAATTAGAGGAATCAAACAATTACGGATCTGATATCTAATCCAACAGTAAATTGCAACGAATAATAAACTAGTAGGTCTCCTAACGATTAAAGAAGACAATCATGAAAATAGGCACAGAAGAACATCTGATACTCAAAGCATAAATTGAATAATGAAAACAAATTAGATATCACAGTTTATTTTTAATTCCGAGGCTTCTGTTTCCTTCAACCAAGATTTAGAGTTTAGTCACGTAGGACCATGAAAACAACTCAAATAATAACCTAGAATAATCTAGAAAATGCCATCAACCCTAAAAACAAAACAGTCCCAGCTTTTATAGGTTTCTGAAAATCTGCAACTGTGCACAACTGTTCAAACCCCTTACTACCGTTCGAATGCATCGGACCACCGTTCTAACGGTGCTTTGAACGGTAAAAATGCTCTCTGTATATTTCGAACGCTCTTCGAACCTGAAATTGACATGAATCCATTTGACGTACTGTTCGAATGCTTCTTGGAACCGTTCGAACGCTATTTGCATTTTAGCTCGAATTCGTCCCTTTTAAGCTAGGATTCTCTTCCTTGGCATTCCATAGCAACCTAAATCAAAATATAAGAATAATGAGTATCTTTAGGCACCAATTAAGTATAAAAAATTAAACATTAAGGGAGAAAAATATGACATTTGCATTCTCATCAAATTCCCCCACACTTAACCTTTGTTCGTCCTCGGACAAAACTCAAACTCACTTTCCCAAAATATCAAAGTTGTAACAAAGAACAACCAAACTCTTCAAAACTCATAACATATCATGAACAACATTCTTAAACAACTCACAATCACTTAGCAAGTATTTTCACTTAAGATAGAGTAAACTGAATATGTAGACCCTCACAGAAATAAACACTCAACTCTTATGTGTTTAAAGGGTATGTGTATCGCTCAAATTCATTCCAATGGAAATGATCTACCATAGGCTTGCATATCTTCTCATTCTCCACCACTAGGATCACATACATAACACCAATCATAAGGACTTTTCAAGGGTTATAACGGGGTTTAGGATCAAGGTGGGAAATATTTGGGAATCTGGCTAAAAAACCATCAAAACTAGTGGAGTATAAATGAATCAACTCAAGTTCGAATATATAAGACATGTAAAACCAATCACTCCATTTAACAGCTTCTGTCTTGTATATATCCCATATAAACAGACCCAATCCTTAGAATTTTAGGAGGGATTATGAACATGGACAGTTTGTAACATTAAAAGCAATTTCTTCCATCACTTCCCATCTCTTTTTCTTTCTTCTTTCTGTTTCTTTTCTTTCTATTTTTTTTTTCAAATTACATCAACAATGGAACTCACAAGTTGAGAATGAAAACATGTTCCATTTCACCAGCCATAGCCCTACCACAATTCCGGACACCCCCACACTTATTTCTTGCGCACCCATATGTGTCATAATGACGAACAATACTCTATTAGCTCTATGGCTTGGGTAAGGGCATTATTTTTTCCTTTTGGGTTTAAAGCTTGTAATGTGGGTTCACAATAACGAGAAAAAACAACACATAAAGCTCAAAAGGGTTCACAAAGGGAAAAATTGATTACAAGGCAGGTTATTTGGCTTATGTAGCTTATAACAAAGATGACCTTAATCATGTTCATGCATGCATGTGTCAATATGACCTCAAAGATAATCAAGGCAAGTTCTAGAGAAACAAATTCATGGAAGAATATCTCATATGAAAGAAAATAGTGACTGATATGGATGTGTCAGTCTGAAGGCTCAAAATCTCACCGATTTTTGTCTATCAAATTCAGTCACTCCAATCTCAAGGAAAATAACTAGATTAATTAATTCTAAGTTGGAAAATCACTTATTCAATCATGTTATGAATTCTTCAAGCTTAATTAAATCTCGTTATTATTATTTTTTTTCAAATTTGAATAAATTAAAACACAAAAACACTACCTAAATCCGGTGAGATTTTAGAATAGATTAATTTGATAGACTACCAATGTAAAGTAAAATGAAATCAATACCTAAAATTTTACTTTAATAAACTTACATTGTCCCCAATGTAAAGTAAAATGCACAGAAAGGGTAGAGATAACCAATATATAAATACAAAAATAAGAAAAGAAAAATGAACTTTCCTTGGGTTGCCTCGCAAGCAGCACCTTTGTTTATTGTCTTGGGCTCGACTCAATGCTTCCTTCTTCAATCAGTATAAATCGGATCCTCAAGGTCTAGTTTCTCCACAGTCTCTACTTGGAAACCTTCATAGAAATGCTTAAGTTGATGGCCATTCACCTTGAACACTTTGGAAGTGGTAAAGCTCTGAATTTCAACTGCACCATGAGGAAAAACGTTAGTAACGACAAAAGGTCCAATCCAACGAGAACGCAACTTACCTAGAAATAAACGAAGTCGGGACTGGTATAGGAGGACTTTGTGACCAACTTTAAACTCCTTTGTAAAGATCATCTTGTCATGAAAAGCCTTCGTCTTTTCCTTGTAAATCCTTCCACTATCATAGGCATTATTGTGAAATTTCCTCCAACTCTTGGAGTTGTAATTTTCTATGTTCTCCACTTTTATCCATATTCATGTTAAAACTCTTGATAGCCCAATAAGCTTTGTGTTCTAAATCAACTGGGAGGTGGCACAATTTCCCAAATACCAATTGGTAAGGTCACATACCAATGGGCGTTTTATATACAGTCCTATATGCCATAAAGCATCAACCAAGCACAAACACCAATCTTTTCTACTTGGATTGACTGTTTTTTCAATGATAGACTTGATCGCTCGATTCAACCCTTCCACTTGTCTACTAGTTTGCAAATGATATGAAGTCGGCATCTTGTGCGTTACATGGTACTTTTTCAATAAGGTCGCCGCAGTTTGATTGCAAAAGTGAGTACCTCGATCACTTATTAGAGTTCTTGGAATTCCAAACCTAGAGAATATGTTAGGCTTGATAAAATCTGTAACAACTTTCGAATCATTAGTCTTGGTGGCTTTGGCTTCCACTCATTTTGAGACATAATCAATAGCAAGCAAGATATAAACATAACCGAAAGATATAGGGAACGGTTCCTTGAAATCGATGCCCCAAACATAAAAAATTTCACAAAACAGTATGGAAGTTTGTGACATATCATTCCTTTAGGATATATTACCTGTCTTTTGACAAGGATCACATGACTTACAAAAAGAATATGAATCTAGAAATAGAGATGGCTAATAAAAACCACATTCTAGCACTTTTCTCGCCGTTCTCTTGGCTCCAAAGTGACCTCCACAAGGATAAGAATGACAAAATGTTAGAATAGAAATGATTTCATTTTTAGGAATGCACCTTTTGATCTCTTGATTAGCACAATGCTTCCATAAGTATGGGTCATCCCACACATAGTATTTGGCATCACTCTTGATCTTATCTCTTTGAGCCTTAGAGAAACCAGTAGGTAGTATGTTAGTAACCAAATAATTTACAATATTTACATACCAAGGTGTCGCGCCCAGATTTTTCGCACTGGAGGAATACTCACACAAGCGGGAAAAATGCCGTACTCTCTCGTTAGAACTCACCCTCCTAGAAGAATGAGTGCGACTAGGTTTGAATTGAAAAATTGATTTGAATAAAGGGCTTTTGAAAAAGATTTGGAGTCGCCACCTAACTTGATTAAGGTGAGTTAGGTCACCTAAAAACTAAGCATAATCCGAAAACTACACTTAGGGTTTTTGAAAAATGATTTTTGAAAATATCTCCTCAAGAGAGGGTTTTTAAGAAAAACAGGTTGTTTGGCAACCTTTGGAAAACATTTAGCCCTTTTTAGAAAAATAACTCCTTTTTGGTCTTTGAAATCAGTGATCCTAGGTTCGGAGGTTGGTTACGTTTCGGGAAGACGCACTAAGCTATCACCCTACCCCGCCCTTTCGGTACCTACATGTCAATCTACCCTAGATTCACCTATGAGAGTCTTCGACTAACTATAGTTCAATCCTATCTACTTTGAAAAACAATGCTTGAAAATTAACATGATGCATGGTATGCAAGTGTAAGGAAAGAGAATTGAAAAATAGATTTGAAAAGAGATTTGAAGAGATGGAATTGAAATTGGAAAGTTTGAAAATTTGGAAATAGAAATTTGAAATTGGAAGTTTGAAAGTAGATTGGAATTTGAGATTTGAAAAGATTTTGGAAACCGCACCCATGAGGGTGGAATTGAAAGTTTGAAAAGTATTGTGACCGCACCTATGAAGGTTGCCTACGTATCCCTTTGGGGGAATCAGGTCAGTCGTAGTTCAGACCGGAGTCCGATTGAAAAGAGAAGAATTGATTTGAAGAAAAAGATTGAATTGGAAGAAAGAAACTGAATTGAAAATTGGATTTGGTTTGAGATTAGAAGAGGAGATTGGAAATTGAAATTTTGGAAAAGATTGGACTTGGATTTGAAAAGATAGATTTGGACTTGTTTTGGAAAAGAGAAGGTTTAAGAAAACCTAGACTTAGGAAAGAAAAGAGACCTAGGAAAGATTTGACTTGGCTTGGAAGATTTGGAAGGATTGGATTTTAGGAAATGTTTGAATTAGGAAAGGTTCAAGTTAGGAAAGTGTCATTTTAAGAAAGTTTCATTTTTGGAAAGTTTTGAAATTAGGAAAGTTTTGAATTAAGAAAGTTTCAACTTAGGAAAGTGTTGTTTTAGGAAAGTTTCGAATTCGGAAAGTTTTAGGTTTAGGAAAATTTTCACTTAGGAAAGTTTTGAAAATTGGAAAGTTTTGAATTTAGAAAATTTTGAAATATGGAAGTTTTGAAAGTAGGAAAGTTTCGTTTTAGGAAAGGTTTGAAAAAGGAAAGTTTTCAGTTTAGGAAATATTTGAATTAAGAAAGTTTTGAGTTTAGAAAAGCCTTAGATTTATAAAGATTTTGAAGTTTTGGAAAGTTTAGAATTTAGAAAGTTTGGAAGTTTAGAAAGATTTAACTTGAGAAAGTTTCAAATTTAGAAAGTTTTGATTGTAGAAAGATTTGAAATTTAGAAAGTTTAAGATTTAGAAAATTTAGAGTTTGAATTTTAGAAAATCTTGAAATTAGGAAAGGTTTGAGTTTAGGAAAAGTTTGAAAACTTAGGTTTGAAAAGTTAAGATTTGAAAAGAAGGTAGAATTAGGAAAGGGTCGAATTAGGAAAGATTTTTATGTTCAAGTTTTTGGAAAT
This sequence comes from Euryodendron excelsum, assembly GCA_033060915.1. Lineage (NCBI taxonomy): Eukaryota > Viridiplantae > Streptophyta > Magnoliopsida > Ericales > Pentaphylacaceae > Euryodendron > Euryodendron excelsum. Next base: position 10,313,183 of record CM065384.1, on the reverse strand, counting down.
TTAAGGTTTAGGAAAGTGGAAGTTTAGGAAGGATTTGAATTAGGAAAGATTTGGATTTGGAAGGGATTGGTTTTGGTCTCTAAAAGAAAAGATTTGATTTTGTTTCCAAAAACAGAAGATAGGATCTAGTTTCCTAAACGGGGATATTTGAATTGGTTTCTTAAAGGGAAGATAGGATTTGGTAAAGATTTGGAAAAGGAGATTCTAGAAACCCTAGTTTTGAAAAATTATAGTTTCGACGTAGAAAAATAGGTTTTGAAAATGTGTATAATTTGGATGAGAAAACAAGAGGTTTTGGAAACCTAAGTTTGGGGCAAAGTTTGGAAACCATGTTTTTGAGAAGAAAATTTAGGGTTTCCTAATTGTAGGTTCTAGGGCTTGACTTGGGCTCTAAGGAAATAATTTTTTGGAAAGTGCGTTTTCTAGAAGGGAATCCTAGGGAGGAGTTTCTAGAGGGAAGAGTTTCGGAAAGAGAGTTTTTAGAAAGATTTTTAGGGAGCGTTTTTAGAAAGTGAATTTTTAGGAAAGGGAGTTTTTGGAAAGGAGTTGAAAAAGGAAGCTTTGAAAAAAATAGACTTTCGGAGGGAGTTTTTAGAAAACAATTTTGGAAAGTAGAGTTTTAGGAAAGTATGTTGAAAAAGAGATTTTTAGGAAGAGATTTTTGAAGAGAGAGAGAGTTTTTGGAAAGTATAAAAACATCTCACTTTCTTAAAGTGGTTCTAGCCATAAGAGGGCTAGAACCACTTTAAGAAAGTGGTTTTGAAAACAATAAGATTTGAAAATATAGACCAAAAAGGTCACTTTTAATGTAACACTTTCCTAAAGCAACCCTAGCCATGTAAAGGCTAAAATCACCCTAGAATTGTGATTTTGAAAACAAGTTTTTGAAAAAGAGATTTTGATGCAATCTTGAAAATGAGTTTGAAAACGATTTTAAAAACAACTTTGAAAACGGTTTTTGGAAGATGCAAGACTATGATATGCACAATGCAGTTTGGGGTCGTGAACATACAAGGCTAAGGCTTCACCACATAATCAAGGGGGCCGAACCCACGTGGTTTTTGGTTAGACTAGAAGAAAGCTCCCGACACGGTGACTCTTCGATAGCCCAATCCTATACATGGACCGGGAATTTCCTTGTTTCAAGCATGCAAAGAAAGGGGGGGAAAGAGATGGGGGATTAAAATAGAGAAAATCCAAGTGGGTTAGGAGAGAGAAGAGAGGGGGGGAAGTGCGGAAATTTAAATAGAAAACCTACCGTATGTCTTCTTTATTTTGCGTGCCTTACTTGTCTTCAATCTTTGGTCTTCGTCTTGATCTTCTTCTTCAACCTTCAAGGATTGTCTTCAGGCTTTAGATGGCAGCTCTTCAAGTCTTCAAAGGATGGTTGAAGGCTAGTGTATGAGTGTATGGGGGAGTGTATAAGTGTATAGGGGGCTAGGGTTTGTGTAGAGTGGCTAGGGTTTGGAAAACCTAGGGAGGCTAGGGTTTAGGAGGTGCTCGAGCTCTGTATATCGAAATATAGGATTTTTAGGTTAAGTTTGCAGACCCTTTTCACGTTGAATGAGGCTTTGTATTTATAGAAGTTGGACAAACTTGGCGCCTGTTGCAGTGGCGCTAGGGCAAACTTTACACTAGCGCCACTAGGAGTGGCGCCAGACCATTTTTTGGCTTGGCGCCACTACTAGTGGCGCCAGCCAATTACGAAAGGTTTAAGGTCGGCAAGCAACGTATCTTTGACTAGATTTGGGCACCTGTACTAGTGACTACCATGCAACTTTTAGCCTGGCTTCACTAGGAGTGACTTCGAAAAGTCCGGGAATGATTTGGAGGAGCCAGGAATGACCCAAAAGGCTGGAAAGAAGCAGGAACACTTAAAATAGTGTCCTGGAGGTATTTAACTTGAAAAGCGAGGACAAAATGGGTCGGAAAGGTTGACCGGGCCCTTAGGGGCAAAACGGTCAATCGGACAGGAAAACTGCCGGGACAAACTCGGACTGTCCCAGGAGAAGACTTGGGATCTGGAAACATTATTTAGAATGTTCCCAGAGGTTGCCGGTTTGATTCCCAGAGCCGGCGTGGTCGGAAAAGGAGACCGGCCCACCAGGGGCAAAACGGTCATTTTATACTGAGTTTGCCGGGACTGACTTGGAATGGTCCGGAAAGGTAAGGGGAGGTTGAGAACACTACAAAAAGTATTCTCGGGACATTACCGGTTTGATACCCAGAGCTGGTGTGGTCGAAGAAGGAGACCGGCCCTCTAGGGGCGAAACGGTCATTTTGTACCGGGTTGGCTAGAACTGACTCGGAATGATCCGGAAAGGTAAAGGAAGGTTGAGAATACTATAAAAAGTATTCTCGGGAGGTTACCGGTTTGATAGCCAGAGCCGGTGTGGTTCCTGGGGCATTCGGATGCCTAGGGGCAAAATGGTCATCTTGACCGGAAAAGTCTCGGAAAATGTCCACAGGACAATTTGGACATTTTTCACCAAAGTGGGCTCTAACAGACACTGGTGTTGACCTAGGTTTTGAGTGTTTCTGCCACTCTAACGGTGTGAGTATTTCCGCTACTCGGACGGGGTTGATGATTTGTGAGTATTTCCGCTACTCGGACGGGGTTGATGATTTGGGAGTATTTTCGCTACTCGGACGGGGTTGCGCTACTCGGACGGGGTTGATGATTTGGGAGTATTTTCGCTACTCGGACGGGGTTGATGATTTGTGAGTATTTCCACTACTCGGACGGGGTTGATGATTTGTGAGTATTTTCGCTACTCTAACGGCTTTGTGAGTATTTTCGCTACTCTAACAGTTTGGTGAGTAGTTTCGCTACTCGGACCGTCTCGAGGAATAAACTGTCTCGAGAGAGGGATTTGAAAAGGGGTCTTATCGTCTCCGAAGAGACGTGCCTGTATTGGAACCGTCTCGAGGAATAAACTGTCTCGAGAGAGGGATTGGAAAAGGGTCTTACCATCTCTGAAGAGAGGTGCCTGGATTGGAACCGTCCCTAGGAATAAACTGTCTCGAGAGAGGGATTGGAAAGGGGTCTTATCGTCTCCGAGGAGATGTGCCTGGATTATGAGTGTTTCCGCCACTCTAACGGTTTTATGAGTAGTTTTGCTACTTGGACCGTCTCGAGGAATAAACTGTTTCGAGAGAGGGATTGGAATTGGAATAAGAAAGAACAATGCCCCTAAGGGCATTTTGGTCATTTTGCCTCTATTTGGGCCTGACAGGCCCGCGAAGTGATGGAAAGACGGAATTTGGACCTAGAGAATTGGTTTCGATAGGAATATGCCCACAATGACTTGAAAACAAGTCTGGACGGAGTGTAGACTGCTGAGCGGTCAAAAATGGGATGCTTACACAAGGTAATGTCATATTCGCAGAGAACAATTGCTCGTCAGGGAATGTTTCCTATAAATGAAGTTCATCCTCGACATGAGCTAAACGATTCAAATGATCGGCGACATGATTTTCTATTCCTCTTTTGTCTTTGATCTCCAAATCAAATTCACTTAAGAGAAGTATTCATCTAATTAATCTTGGTTTTTCCTCTTTCTTCGTCATCAAATAACGAAGAGCTGGATGATCAGAGTAAACAATGACTTTAGTACCAAGTAAATAAGATTGAAACTTTTCTAAAGCAAAAACAACATCTAAAAGTTCTTTTTCAGTAGTAGTATAATTTCTCTAAGCATCATTCAAAGTTCTGGAAGCATAATAAATGGCATGAGATGCTTTTCCAATTCTTTGACCCAAGACAGCGCCTACTACATAATCACTTGCGTCGCACATTATCTCGAAAGGAACGCTCCAGTCAGGGGGTTGGATAACTGGGGTAGAAGTCAATAGTTCCTTTAGCTTATCAAATACCTTTTTGCATACTTCATTGAACTTAAAAGCCACATCCTTTTGTAGCAATGCTGCTATTTTAGAGAAGTCATTGATGAATCTTCAGTAAAACCTGCATGTCCAAGAAAAGAACAAACTTCCCGCACACTAGTGGGATAAGGTGAAGATTAAATAATGTCAACTTTAGCTTTGTCTACCTTAATTGCCCTAGATGAAACAACATGACCTAACACTATATCTTGTTCAACCATAAAATGACATTTTTCAGAGTTTAACACAAGGTTAGTTTCCATGCATCTTTGAAGAACAAGTGTAAGGTTATGCAAACAATTATCAAAGGAGTCTCCATAAACTGTGAAATCATCCATAAAAAATTCTATGATATGCTCAACATAATCTGAAAATATGCTAATCATATACCTTTGGAAAGTGGCGGGGGCGTTGCAGAAGCCGGAGGGCATGCGACGATATGCAAAAGTCCCGAATGGGCATGTAAAAGTTGTCTTTTCTTGATCCTCTAGCGCAATTGCAATATGAAAATAACCTGAAAAATCATCAAGGAAACAATAGTAAGAATGACCAGCTAACCTTTCAAGCATTTGATCAATAAAAGGTAAAGGGAAATGGTCCTTGCGGGTTACGGTATTTAATTTTCTATAATCAATACAAACACGCCACCCATTCTGAACACAGGTAGGAACTAACTCATCATTCTGATTTTTCACAATAGTTATTCCAATCTTTTTAGGAACCACTTGAACCGAGCTAACCTAATTACTATCCGAAATAGGATAAATCATTCCAACTTCAAGAAGTTTAAGGATCTCCTTCTTTACTACTTCTATCATGGGCAGGTTCAATCTTCTTTGCTGTTGACGAGAAGGTTTTGCTCCCTCTTCAAGTAAGATATGATGCATGCATGTAGACAGACTAATTCCTTTAATATCCGCAGCTGTCCAACCAATAGCCGTCTTATGCTCCTTTAGGACCTGCACAAGTTTTTATTCTTATAACTCATAAAGTTTACTAGAGATGATCACTGGTAATATTCCTCCGTCTCCCAGAAACACATATTTGAGGTGACTGGGGAGAGGCTTCAAATATGGAGTAGGGGCCTACAAAACAGAGGGTAAAGGCCTCTTGTTAGAAACTGGTAATGCAACATAAGGTACGTTACCTAACTGCTATAACTTTGAAAAGTCATTCAATGCTGCAACAGTTTCTTGCAATTCAGTACTTAAGGCTAACTCTCCATTCTCTTCCTTAAGATGCTAACTGATGGCAACTTCCAATACATCTTGTCCATCAAGTTTAAAAACTTCATGTGCTAGAGAATCAATCACATCAATAGAATAAATAGGATTATCATCACAAGGGTATCTCATGGCATCATAAATATTAAACTTAACAATTTCACCATCAAATTCCACAGTAAGTGTGCCACAATGAACATCCATCTTAGTCTTAGATGTCTTTAAAAATGGTCTTTCTAACAAAATAGGGGCATTTTGGTCACCATTTTTCATATCAAGCACATAAAAATTAGTAAGGAAAATCAGACCATTAACTTGTACAAGAACATCCTCAACTACACCCTTAGGATAGGCATTAGATCTATCAGTCAATTGAATCACAACACCAGCTTTATTCAAAGGTCCAAGTTTCAAAGAACCATATATAGAATATGGCATGACATTAATAGAAGCTTCTAAATTTATCATGGCCTTCTCAAATCTAGTGTTACCTATAGTACAAGGGATAGTAAACATACTTGGATCCTTGCACTTCGCAGGGAGTTTCTTTTGAATAACTGCAAAAACATTCTCCTCTACTCTCACCTTCTCACATCATTTAAGTTTATGTTTCCTCTTAATTGTACACAATTCTTTAAGAAATTTAGCATAACGAGGTACTTGTTTAATAGCATTTAAAAGTGGAATATTTACCTCGTATCTACGAAAAGTCTCATAGAAATCTTTATTTTTCTCATTTTTTTCTAGATTCTGCTAGAGCCTGAGTAAAAGGGGGTACATGTTTATGTCGCGCCTAGATTTTTCGCACTCGAGGAATACTCGCCCAAGCGGGAAAAATGATGTACTCTCTCGTTAGAACTCACCCTCCTAAAAGAATGAGTGCGACTAGGTTTGAATTGAAAACAGGTTTGAATAAAGGGCTTTTGAAAAAGATTCGGAGTCGCCACCTAACTTAATTAAGGTGAGTCACCTAAAAACTAAGAATAATCCGAAAACTACACTTAGGGTTTTGAAAAACGATTTTAAAAATATCTCCTCAAGAGAGGGTTTTTAAGGAAAACGGGTTGTTTGGCAACCTTTGGAAAACATTTAGCCTTTTTTTGAAAAAAAACTCCGTTTTGGTCTTTGAAATCAGTGATCCTAGGTTCGGAGGTTGGTTACGTGTAGGGAAGACGCACTAAGCTATCACCCTACCTCGCCCTTTCGGTACCTACATGTCAATCTACCCTAGATTCACCTATGAGAGTCTTCGACTAATTATAGTTCAATCCTATTCACTTTAGAAAAACAATGTTTGAAAACTAATTTAGCATGATGCATGATATGCAAGCAATAGAAAAGAATTGAAAAATAGATTTAAAAAGAAATTGCTTTGATTTGAAAATAGATTTGAAGAGATGAAATTGAATTTGAAAAGTTTGAAAATTTGGAAATAGGAATTTGAAAATAGAAATTTTGAAATTGAAATTTTGAAAATAGATTGGAATTTGAGATTTGGAAAGAATTTTGAAACCGCATCCATGAGGGTGGAATTGAAAGTTTGAAAAATATTGTGACCGCACCTATGAAGGTTGCCTACGTATCCCTTTGGGAGAATCAGGTTAGTCGTAGTTCGGACCGGAGTCCGATTGAAAAGAGATTGAGTTGAAGAGAGAGATTGGATTGGAAGAAAGAGATTGAATTGAAAATTGGATTTGATTTGAGATTAGAAGAAGAGATTAGAAATTGAAATTGAGAAGAAGATTAGACTTTGATTTGAAAAGATTGATTTTGGAAAGACTTGGTTTTGGAAAGATGGAGGTTTAGGAAACCTAGACTTAGGAAAGATAGGAGACCTAGGGAAGACTTGAGATTAAGAAAGATTGGATTTTTAGAAAATGTTCGAATTAGGAAAGGAAGGTTTCGTTTTTGGAAAGTTTTGAAATTAGGAAAGTTTGGAATTTAAGAAAGTTTTAGGTTTAGGAAAGTTTTCACTTTAGGAAAGTTTTAGGTTTAAGAAAGTTTTCACTTAGGAAAGTGTTGTTTTAGGAAAGTATTCAAATTAGGAAAGTATTCAAATTAGGAAAGTTTTGAATTAAGAAAGTTTTGAAAATTGGAAAGTTTTGAATTTAGAAATGTTTTGAAAAAGGGAAGTTTTGAATTTGGAAAGCTTTGAAAACAAGGGAGTTTTGAAAATAAGAAAGTTTCGTTTTTTGAATTAAGAAAGTTTTGAAAATTGGAAAGTTTTGAATTTAGAAATGTTTTGAAAAAGGGAAGTTTTGAATTTGGAAAGCTTTGAAAACAAGGGAGTTTTGAAAATAAGAAAGTTTCGTTTTAGGAAAGGTTTGAAAAAGGAAAGTTTTTAGTTTAGGAAATGTTTGAATTAAGAAAGTTTTAACTTAAGAAAGTCTTAAATTAAAAAGTTTTGAGTTTAGAAAAGTCTTAGATTTGAAAAGATTTTGAAGTTTTGAAAAGTTTAGAATTCAGAAAGTTTTTAGGTTTAGAAAGATTTAACTTAAGAATGTTTCAAATTTAGAAAGTTTAAGATTTAGAAAGTTTTAGAGTTTTAGGAAATCTTTAGATTAGGAAAGGTTTGAGTTTAGGAAAGATTTGAAAGCTTGGATTTGAAAAAGATTTTGGAAAGGGGTAGAATTAGGAAAGGGTTGAATTAGGAAAGATTGAAAAGTTAAGTTTTAGAGTTTAGGAAAGATTTTTACGTTCAAGTTTTGGAAACTTAAGATTTAAGAAAGTAAAAGTTTAGGAAGGATTTGAATTAGGAAAGAGTTGGATTTTGAAATTTAAGGAAATGTTTAAAGTTTGGGTTTTAGGAAACTTATGGTTTAGGAAGGTAGAAAATTAGGAAGGGGTTGAATTAAGAAACGTTTGGATTAGGAAAGGATTGAATTTTGTTTCTAAAAGGGAAGGTTTGATTTTGTTTCCAAAAACGGAGGATTGGATCTAGTTTCCTAAACGGGGAGATTGGATTGGGTAACGATTTGGAAAGGGAGATTCTAGAAACCCTAGATTTGAAAAATTGTTGTTTTGACGTAGAAAAGAGGTTTTGAAAACATGTATAGTTTTGATGTAGAAAACGAGAGATTTTGGAAACCTAGGTTTAGGGCAAAGTTTGAAAACCATGTTTTTGGGAAGAAAATTTAGGGTTTCCTAATTGTGGGTTCTAGGGCTTGACTTGGGCTTCTTAAGGAAAGAGTTTTTGGAAAGTGCATTTTTGGAAACGAAGGTTTTCTAGAAGGGAATCCTAGGGAGGAGTTTTTGGAAAGTGAATTTGAAAAGAGAGTTTTTAGAAAGATTTTAAAGAGAAGGAGTTTTGGAAAGTGTGTTTTTAGAAACGTGTTTTTTGGAAGGAAAATCCTAAAGGGGAATTTCTAGAAGGGAGATTTTGAAAAAGAGAGTTTTTGGAAAGATTTTTAGGGAGCATTTTTAGAAAGTGAATTTTTAGGAGAGAGAGTTTTGGAAAGGAGTTGAAAAAGGGGGTTTTGAAAAATAGATTTTGAAGGGGAGTTTTTGAAAACAATTTTGGAGATGAGAGTTTTAGGAAAGTATGTTGAAAAAGAGATTTTTAGGAAGAGATTTTTGAAGAGAGAATTTTTGGAAAGTATAAAAACATCTCACTTTCCTAAAGCGATTCTAGCCATAAGAGGGCTGGAACCACTTTAAGAAAGTGGTTTTGAAAACAAGGTTTGAAAATATAGACCAAAAGGTCACTTTTTATATAACACTTTCCTAAAGCAACCCTAGCCATGGAAAGGCTAGAATCACCCTAGAATTGTGGTTTTGAAAACAAGTTTTGAAAAAGAGACTTTGATGCAATTTTGAAAAACAAGTTTGAAAACAGTTTTGAAAACAACTTTGAAAATGAATTTTGGAAGATGCAAGATTATGATATGCACAATGCAATTTGGGGTTGTGAACATACAAGGTTAAGGCTTCACCACATAATCAAGGGGGCCGGACCCACGTGGTCTTTGGTTAGACTAGAAGAAAGCCCTCGACACGGTGACTCTCCAATAGTCCAATACTACACATGGACCGGGAATCCCCTTGTTTCAAGCATGCAAAGAAATGGCGGGAAAGAGATGGGGGATTAAAATAGAGAAAACCCAAGTGGGTTGGAGAGAGAAGAGAGAAGGGGGAAGTGCAGAAAATTAAAGAGAAAGCCTACCTCGTTTCTTGTTTATTTTGCTCGCCGTGCAGTCTTCGATCTTCGGTCTTCGATCTTGATCTTCACCTTCAGTCTTCAAGGATTGTCTTCAAGCTTTGGATGGCTGCTCTTCAAGTCTTCAGAGAGTGGTTGATGGCTAGTGTATGAGTGTATGGGGGAGTGTATGAGTGTATAGGAGACTAGGGTTTGTGTATAGTGGCTAGGGTTTGGGAAAACCTAGGGAGGCTAGGGTTTTGGAGGTGTTCGAGCTCTATATATCGAAATATGAGATTCCTAGGTTAAGTTAGCAGACCTTTTTCACGTTGAACGAGGTTCTGTATTTATAGAGGGAAGACAAACCTAACGCCTGTTGCAGTGGCGCCAGGCCAAATTCAACACTGGCGCCACTCCTAGTGGCGCCATCCATTTAGGAAACAATTAAGGTCGGCAAGCAACGTATCTTTGACTAGATTTGAGCGCCTGTACTAGTGACTACCATGTAAACTTTAGCTTGGCTTCATTAGGAGTGACTCCGGAAAGTCCGGGAATGATTTGAAAGAGCCGGGGATGACCCGGAAGGCCGGAAGGGAGCAGGAACACTTAAAATAGTGTCCTGGCGGTATTCGACTTCAAAAGTGAAGATAAGATGTGTCGGAAAGGTTGACCGAGCCTTTAGGGGCAAAACGGTCAACCGGACCGGAAAACTGCCTGGACAGACTCAAACTGTCCCGGAAGAAGACTTGGGATCTGGAAACATTATTTAGAATGTTCCCAGAGGTTGCCGGTTTGATACCCAGAGTCGGCGTGGTCAGAAAAGGAGACCGGCCCACCAGGGGCAAAATAGTCATTTTGTACCGAGTTTGCCGGAACTGACTTGGAATGGTCTGGAAAGGTAAAGGAAGGTTGAGAACACTATAAAAAGTATTCTCGGGTCATTACCGATTTGATACCCAAAGCCGGTGTGGTCAAAGATGGAGACCGGCCCTCCAGGGGCAAAACGGTCATTTTGTACCGGGTTACCCGGAACTAACTCGGAATGGTCCGGAAAGGTAAAGGAAGGTCGAGAACACTATAAAAAGTATTCTCGGGACATTACCGGTTTGATACCCAGAGCCGGTGTGGTTCCGGGGCCATCCGCCTAGGGGCAAGATGGTCATCTTGACTGAAAAGTCTCGAAAAAGGTCCTAAGGGTAGTCTAGTCATTTTTCACCGAAGTGAGCTAACAAACATGGGTATTGACCTAGGTTTTGAGTGTTTCCGCCACTCGGACGGGGTTGAGTATTTCCGCTACTCGGACGGGGTTAAGTATTTTCGCTACTTGGACGGGGTTGATGATTTGGGAGTATTTTCGCTACTCGGACGGGGTTGAGTATTTCCGCTACTCGGACGGGGTTGAGTATTTCCGCTACTCTAATGGCTCTGTGAGTATTTTCGCTACTCTAACGGTTGAGTATTTTCGCTACTCTAACTGCTCTGTGAGTATTTTCGCTACTCTAACGGTTGAGTATTTCCGCTACTCTAACGGATCTGTGAGTATTTTCCCTACTCTAACGGTTCTGTGAGTATTTCCGCTACTCTAACGGTTTTGTGAGTAGTTTTGCTACTCGGACCGTCTCGAGGAATAAACTGTCTCGAGAGAGGGATTGGAAAGGGGTCTTACCATCTCCAAAGAGATGTGCCTGGATTGGAGCCGTCTCGAGGAATAAACTGTCTCGAGAGTGGGATTGGAAAGGGGTCTTACCGTCTCCAAAGAGACGTGCCTGGATTTTGAGTGTTTCCGCCACTCTAACGGTTTTGTGAGTACTTCCGCTACTCTAATGGTTTTGTGAGTGTTTCCGCCACTCTAACGGTTTTATGAGTAGTTTTGCTACTCGGACCGTCTCGAGGAATAAACTATCTCGAGAGAGGGATTGGAATTGGAATAAGAAAGGACAATGCCCCTAAGGGCATTTTGGTCATTTTGCTTCTATTTGGGTCTGACAGGCCCGCGAAGCGATGGAAAGACGGAATTTGGACCTAGAGGATTGGTTTGGATTGGAATATGCCCAAAATGACTTGAAAACAAGTCTGGACGGAGTGTAGACTGCCGAGCGGTCAAAAATGGGGTGCTTACAGTTTATAATTAGAAAGAGGTGGAAACTTAAGCTTAGGTACGTCATCGTCATTGGGAAAGTTCCCGTCTGTTGTGACGTTTTTCTCATTTTCTTGATTCGACGATGTAGGGGCTGCCTTTACTGGAATCTCAACCTCTTTTCCACTTCTTAAGACAATTTCACTTGCATTTTCTCTTGGATTTACTACCGTCTGATAGGGTAATTTTCCCGAACTTTGGGCTTTTAGTTGACTAACTGCAGTTGCCATCTTGCTCATCTGATTGTTCAGACTTTGAATACTGGCCCTCGCCTCTTGTTGAAATTGTTTCATCTTCTATTGGAATTGCAAAGTATTAGTGGCAAGAGACTCAACAATATCTTCTAAAGACATACTAGAATTAGAAGTTTAGTCCGATTGTTGTTTAGGGGGTATGGTTACTTATATTGCTGGTAACTTGGGTGGTTTTGAATCACGGGCTTATTCACTTGTGGATTCCTATAGCTAAGATTGGGGTGATCCCTCCATCATGAGTTATACGTGCTCGAATATGGATCATATTTTCTTTATGGTTGGCTAGGGAAACCACCTGCTACATTCACTTGCTCCATGAGCTCCTCTTGAAGAGTTGGACACATATCGGTTGGATGCCCTGCTATTGAACAAATTCCACAAGCCTTCACCGTTTGCATATTACCAACAGCCATTTGACGAATAAGGGACGTTAGACTCGCAATTTATTGTTCAATGGAGGAAATATTTACCTCATTAACATGCCTAGGCAAATGGTCAAGTCTAGTGCCAAATTGTTGAGAATTGGCCGCCATATTCGCAATTAGATTTCTCGCGGCATCGAGAGTTTTATCCACCAAAGCTCCTCTACTAGCAACATCAATCATACTCGTGTAAACTACATGAAATAATCTTTTCATCTCGTTCCATGTGGTAATACTTCTGGAGGGTAGGTAATAGAGGCAATCCTTAGCCGAAACCTTCAAAGAAAATGGAAAAACTCTTAATTTAATTTGCTCTTCAGTCACCCCTGTAGGTTTCATACTCGTGCATACTACATGAAACTCCTTTAGATGTTTGTGGGGATCTTCACTTGCAAGACCATGAAAAGTGGGCAAGAGATGTATTAATCCAAATTTCAATTTAAAGTTAGTAGGAACATCTAAAGTAGGCAATGTTATGCATAAGGGTTGTTGATTCAGATCAGGGGCCGTAAGCTCTTTCAAAGTTTGATTTCTAGCCATGACTTCCTCCTCTCCTAAATCAGAATCGCTAGCAAATAGGGAACCAAGAGCTGGTTCGTTCTCTACAGAATTTCTTCGAGCTTCCCTTGTTGACCTGTGTAAAGTTTTCTCTATTTCTGGATCACACTGCAAATCGCCTTGATTAAAAGATTGAGTTATAATCATAAACACTGAAGGAAACTCTAACAAACCCTAAAAAAAATTCAAGAAAAAAATAATCTAGAGTAATGAAAATAATTAAAATAATTTTTTTAATGAAATAAAAATCACAAGAAGCACAAAAATTAACTAGAATCACTCTCCGACAACGGAGCCAAAATTTGGTGTGCTATCGTGGGCAGACAAAAATAAAACCGATACCCCCAAAACAAATATGTAGTAGTGTGAGTAAGGATCATTTCCACGGAGAGTGTTTAGCTTAGTTTTATGCTATGTGAACAAGGATTGGGAGGTTTTGAATATAATGAAAACTATTTCAATAAAAACAACTATGAAACAATTCAGATTAAAGTATTGGAATCAGTCAAAAGAACAAACCTTGGTTTGAGTCAACATCCACCATTGGAATTATAGAACTGATCATCGATGCAAGCATATCAATTCACACATTGAATATTCGCTGTCGAAATTATTTTCCTATCTCTCTTTAGTTGTAGTTAATTAGAAACAAGAGATCTCATTAACCCTAACTATTAAACAACCCAGAATAAGCACGCAAGGTTTAATCTAATAGTAGCCTTAAGAATTAGAGAAATCGATGAGACTAAACAACACAAGCACAAGCGGTTGCATTTAATTTAGTCGAATGTCCTTCCTAAGATATAATAACTCTTAATGCAGTAATCATTAAATCTTAGTTGCTTCACAAATTAGAGGAATCAAACAATTACGGATCTGATATCTAATCCAGTAGTAAATTGCAATGAATAATAAACTAGTAGGCCTCCTAACGATTAAACAAGACAATCATGAAAATAGGCACAGAAGAACAACTGATACTCAAAGCCTAAATCGAATAATGAAAATAAATTAGATCTCACATTTTGTTATTAATTCTGTGGTTTTTGTTTCCTTCGACAAAGATTAAGAGTTTAGCCATGTAGGGCCTTGAAAACAACTCAAATAATTACATAGAATAATCTGGAAAACGGCAACAAGCCTAAAAAAAAAAAAAAACAGTCTCAGCTTTTATAGGCTTCTGAAAATCTACAGCTGCGCACAACTGTTTGAACGCCCTTACTACCGTTTGAATGCATCGGACCACCATTCGAACGGTGCGTCAAACGAACTTCGAACTATAAAAATGCACTCTGTATATTTCAAATGCTCTTTGAACCTGAAATTAACATGAATCCGTTTGACGTACAGTTCGAATGCATATGCTACCGTTCGAACGCCTCTTGGAACTGTTCGAACGCTGCTTGCATTTTAGCTTGAATTCATCCCTTTTAAGCAAGGATTCTCTTCCTTGGTATTCCATAGTAACCTAAATCAAAATATAAGAATAATGAGTATCTTTAGGCACCAATTAAGTATTAAAGATTAAACATTAAGGGAGAAAACTATGACATTTGCATTATCATCAGTTAGGGTTTTTCCAAGAGAATTGGCATATTCATTGAGACTCTCAAATTCCATATGAGGGTTTCAAGCCCTAAAACACCTCTTTCAAAACTTAGGTTTTTAAACTTCTTTAAATATCATGTTCAAAGGTTTTTTCAAAAATTGGTCCAAGAGTTGTTTTCTTGAAGCTCTAGAAATCCATGTCTTAGGAAACCCTTGCTTTATCCCCTAACCTTTATTCTTACATCCTTGCATTCATTGCATCAAAATGATTTTCATAATCGGTGTTTCATTATGTTTTTAAAAATTGCATAACTCTTTTGAGTTGTTTTAAAAAAGGTGTCACATCAAATCGTAAGTTTTCTTACATGAAAATCACAAAATATTTTACATGAAATCATAAGATTTTTCAAATCTAATCTTACCATTCTTAATTTCAAATAAAATCAAATCTTTCTATTTTGGAAGCCAAATCAAATCTTTTATTTTTTGAAACCAAATCAAATCTTCTATTTGTGGAAACAAATCAAATCTCTCCATTTTTAGCATAAAATTATACCATTCCTTTTTGGCATAAAATCATAGATTTTCAAAGTTCTCATTCCAAGTGCATGCACCTAGCTTCCTCCCCAATTCATCTCCAAACCTAGGTTTCCTAAATCCTAGGTTTCCTGAAACTGTACTTTCCTAAACCTTAGGTCAACCAAACCCTAATTGGTCCAACTCTAGGTTACCGTAATCCTAATTTGCACAACCAAAGTTAGGTGGCTTTAAGATTTTAACTCTGGGACCTTTTTTTTTATAAATTCCAACTTGAACCTAAAAATATTTTTAAAAACCTCTTTCAAACTTGTCTCAATCCAAAATGGCTAGACACTTGCCACTTTCCAAAAAAATTACTTTAAAAAATGATTTAAAAAACTCATGACCCTAAGGTGACCCTAACCCTTTCATGATTAAGGTTGCTTGAGGAAAGTGATACATCAAGTGAAACTTGTAAAGTTCATGTTACTTTTCTAAACCCTAAACATTTTTCAAAAACAATTTTCAAACATCACATTCTAAATACAATTTTAGGCCTCTATGGTTAGTGCTGTCCAAGATCAAGTGAAGGGTCTAGTCCTTTTTCTAAAAATATTTTTCAAAACTCATGGTCTTGAAAGAGTTTAGTTCCCACATAGCTAACCTCCCAAAAGCGATGAAATATTCAGTATGTGGATGTCAGAGGTTTGAAGGTTTAGGAATCGAGCTTTTTAGGAAGCATTAGTAACCCCTAACCTTATGCCCATGTAGCACTCCATGCATAGCTGAAACTTTGCCGAATTTAACACACACGCGTCAATTTCAAAACCAAGAAGGAAATGGCGACCGCTTTATTTTTCTTTACTTTCTGTCCAGATTAAACTGCTTAATTCCTGCTACTATACTACTCATGCATTCTCCACTACCATACAACTGTCACGTTGCTCATGCATCCATGCTCATTGCAAGATAAGAGTTGTAAAGTAACTCAAGTCACTGCATCTCATGCATGTGATCAAACCCAAGAGAATGGCCCCAAAGCCAGTCTCACTTATTCAAAGCCTACCTAAATTCCTAAGGGTACCGAGTGACCCTAAGGACTCATGGCTTGCATCAAGATCATCTCATAAAAAGGGGCCCTAGTCCCTCTCTACTCACAGAGATAGGGTTGCGTAGAAGACAAGGGGTAATCTGGAAGCAAGGTCCCTCACCAATCTTAAATTTAAAAGTAGATAGGTAAAAGTCCTAAGGAAAATGCTCCCCCTCCCCTTTTAATGTACTTTCAAAAATTTCATGTACAAGAGAAACTCACTTCAATAAAAGTGTCATTTATACTTCTTGGGAATAAATATATGTATGTATGTATGAATGAATGACTATAGGCACATGTATGGTATTGCATACAGGGGCAACCCCTCCCTTCAAGAATGAGCCAGCACATTAGGCTTAGACCCCTCTCAAAGCAGAGACGCCCTTAGGGCATGCATTGTATAAAAGTGTCCAAGACCAACTCAGCTTTTATATAATGAATACGAAGTAGTCACACCCTGTCGTGCCTTAATTTTTCACACACGAGAAAACACAAGTGAGAAAAACATGGTACTCTCTCGTTAGAACTTATCCTTCTAGAAGGATGAGTGCTACTAGATTTGAACTAGAGATTGACTTAAATAAGGGCTTTTGGAAAAATTTTGGAGTCGCCACCTAACTTTATTAAGGTGAGTTAGGTTACCTAAAACTAAGTACAATTCGAAGATTAAACTTAGACTTTTTGAAAACGTTTTGGAAAACTTCCTCAAGAGAGGGTTTTTGGAGAAAACAAATTATTTGGCAACCATTGGAAAGATTTAAGCCCTTTTTGAAAAATGACTCCGGTTTTGGTCTCTCGAAAATAGTGATTCTAGGTTTGGAGATTGGTTATGTATAAGGAAGATACACTAAGCCATCACCCTATCCCACCATTGTGGTACCTATATATCTATTCACCCTAGGTTCACTCACTAAGAATCTTCAATTATCCATTATCCAACTATATCCACTTTGAAAAGAATTTTAGAAAGAGGTTTGATATGATGCAGGACATGCAAGTGCAAGAGAAATGTTTGATTTTAAAAATAGATTTGAAGAGAGGATTTAAAGGTAAAAGGTTGTGGAAATTAGAAACTTAGACAAGGTTTTGATTGCACTTATGAAGGTTGCCTACGTATCCCTTTGTTGGGAATCAGGTCAGTCGTAGTTCGGACTTGGGGTTTGATTGAAAATAGAAACTTTGGGGTCTTCTTTGACTTGAAAAGACACTTTGGGCCTTTGAAAGGTTTGACTTGAAAAGGGTTGGATTTGAACTTTGACTTGAAGATTTGAAATCGAGCTTTGATTTGAAATTGACTTTAATTCGAAATCAAACTTTGAATTGACTTTGATTTGAAGTTGAACTTAATGATTTGAAATTGAACTTTGAAGTAGAACTTAGACTTGATTTGGAAAGATTAAGTTGAGCTTTGAAATCATCTTGACTTAGATTGAAGTTTGAAAACCATCATGGTTTAGAAAAGAATTTTAGAAAAGAATTGAAGCCTCCTAACTTTAGGGTTAGGATTGAACTAGGGTTTTGATATCTTAGGACTTAGGTAACCTACGGTTGAAGCATGCATTTGAAATAGGAAGGTTTGATTTTAGAAAAGTTTCGAATTAGGAAAGTTTCAAATTTGGAAAATTTCGAATTAGGAAAGTTCTATTTTAGAAATTTTCCTTTTAGTAATGGAGTTGATTTTGAAAAGATTTGAATTTGGAAAGATTTGAACTTAGAAAGATTTGGAAGTTTGAAATTAAGAAAGATTTGAAAGTTTGAATTTAAGAAATATTGAAATTAGGGAAGATTTGATTTCTATTTTCTAATGTTGAAGATTGAATTTTATTTTAAAAAAATAGATTATTTGATTTTGTTTCCAAAATTGAAGGATATGATTTGGTTCCCTAAATTGGAAGATTTTATTTGACATAAAATTGAAAATGTTAAGTTTTGAAAATCTATGATTTTATGTAGAAAGAAGAGTTTTGGAAATCTATGATTTAAGGCGACTAGAAAATCATGAGTTTAAGAAAGGAATTAAGATTTTCTAATCATGGATTCTAAGGTTTTAACTTAGACTCCAAGACAAAGAGTTTTTTGAAAAGTAGATATTTGAAAAGAGTTTTTAAGAAGTAGATTTGCAAAACTACTTAGAAAGAGGTTTGAATATGGACTTTATGTGATATCTTGAACCTCTATTTATTTATATTAATGAGAATTTCTAGTATTTACATTTTTTAATGTTAATTATTGCCTCATTTGAGTAAAAAAATGACCAATAGGAGTTTATGTTGTAGCTTAATCCCATGGAGTGAGACACATGTGATTATTCCCATGTGTATCATCCTTACACACACACACACACACAGACACACTCACCACCGGTTGAGAGAGAGAAGAGAGGGAGAAGAGGAGAAGGGAAAGAGGAAAGGGAAGATTAAAGGAAAAGGCAGCTTGGAGAGTGCCCACCCAAGCCAAGAGAAACCATTGAAGAACTTGGGCAAGCTTGAAGAAAGGTAAGGTTCCATTTTCTTCTACAAATTGTATATGTGCATGTATCTATCTTGGTGGGTGGTGATGTTGGGTTGTTTTAGGTGACTTCCTTGAGTCCTAAATTGATTGAATCTAGAGTATTGTAAGCCCCATTGAAAGATTTGAGAGTTTGGGATTGAAATCTCCAACTTATGCAAGTTAGGGCTTGGGTTCCTAAAACCCTAGATCCCTTTGATTTACTTGTTTAAAATGTTTCATTTTGAGTTATTGTGGTCTTTTTGGGTCAATTTTTGAACCTTAGAAGTATTGGAAGAGTTTGTGAGAGTTTTGATGGAGTTTGGTTTCGGTTTGAGTGAGTTTGGGGATTTTTCGGGTTAAAATCTGGGTTTTTAGCTTTGGAGTTGACTCTTTAGTCTTCAAAGCTGACTCTTTTGTCCAGAGAACTCCCAAATTCATCTTCAGCTCAGGAGGTGACTCTTTTGCCTATGGAGTCGACCATTTTGTCCAGTGAACTCTCGGATTCATTTTTTTCGCTCAAGAATCGACTCCCCATTCTCTGGAGTCGACACTTTTGTCCAGTCCCCGATTTCACTTTTCAGCTTAGGCACTCTTTTGTAAAACGGGCATAACGTTCTCTAGGAAATTTGGATTGATGCACCGTTTGAAGCATTGGATAGTAGATTCATAGACCTTTGTATCCATGTAAATTTTGTACTCTAATTCCTTATAAATGGATAGATATTGAATTTTGAAATTGACTTAAAATTCTATCAGTAACATTCTTCTTCCAAAATTTTAGTCCATTTTCTATGGAACATAACTTTTTCATCCGAAATGTATTTGCGACCTATGACCTATCAAATTAAAGCCCTTTAAGCCTATGTTCAAATGGAACTAACCTAGAGTGTGAACTCTTCCTTGAGAAGTGGTTGAGACGCGATGAAGGGGTCAACGTCCTGGCTTTCATGCTCAAACCTCAACCTTATGTTCTCGTTTTACGTTGGGACTTTGTTTTAGAGTTTAGCCTCGCTCTCCCATTATTTGAGTGAGGTGTTGTTGAGTCGGGGTTGAGGGACTTATGTGTTTAGCGTCGGTTTATGTGTTATTACTTTTCCTTATAGTTTTTTATTCATGTTTCTATACTTCCATTTGCATTTTGTGTAGGAACGCCTTGTTTAGCACCCGTTCTATCAGAGAGAGGCGAGTAACGATATGCCATGAGTAAAACTCTATTAATTTTCAAATGTTTTAAATTCACCTTTATATCATGAATGTTTTCCATACACTTTCAATGCATCAATGGTAAGTTCAATTACACTTCATGCATTTCTTTCCATTTATTCAATGTATCAATGATTACGTTAAGGTATGAATGTCATGCTTTGAATTACATACAAACCTTACCTATGATATGAATTACAACTCACAGACTAGAATGTTCACATAAAGTAGATGTAAGACTCCTAACATATGACTCTAACTCAAGATTTTTTCGTGGCAAGACTTTAATCTAGCCCGATAGTCCAAGGACAGGGGACGTGAAATAAACCATCGATATGTAAGATCTTCTCGTGACAAGACTTTAATCTAGCCCAATAGTCCTAGGATGGGGGACGTGAAATAAACCATCGACATGTAAGTCTTCTGGTGGTAAGACTTTAATCTAGTCTGATAGTCCTAGGATGGGGGACGTGAAATAAACCATCGACATGTAAGGTCTTCTTGTGGCAAGACTTTAATCTAGCCTGATAGTCCTAGGACGGGGGATATGAAATAAACCATCGACATGTAAGGTCTTTCGGGGTAGACCCTAAACTAGCAACGATGGTCCTACGGTTGGGGACACGAAATAATCTATCGTCATGTAGGGTGACGTCCTTTGGCTTAAAAGTTTAGACGTGACCTTTATGGTTACCATAACTGAGCATATCTCTTACGATTGACTTAATAAGCCTTTGTGTGACCTTTATGGTTACTATAACTGAGCCTAGCTCTTATGTTGGCCTAAAGAGCCTATGCGTGACCTTCATGGTTACTATGTTAGCCTAAAAAGCCTATGCGTGACCTTCATGGTTACTATGTTGGCCTAAAGAGCCTATGCGTGATCTTCATGGTTACTATGTTGGCCTAAAGAGCCTTACGCGTGACCTTCATGGTTACTATGTTGGCCTAAAGAGCCTTATGCGTGACCCCTATGGTTACTATGATGCCCAATACCAAAAAATCCTCTTAAGTGGGGTGAAGTAAAGGATATGGTTGCTTAATGTAAAGACATGACACACTTATGTTCTAGAATGAGTAATATGATTCGTTCAACTGCTTCACGACAAGTTACGTATGTTTCTACAAGTACTAATGTCACGATATATCTATCATTTCTATGACATTATCATATGCCCTTACAATATTATGCCATGGCATGCTTATGACAGCTACGTTATGCCTTATGAAATTATGTTATGTGTTATGCCTCACTCCTCTAATACAATGTTTGAAATGCGATAGTACCTCAATGTGATGCTTATGTTACCTACGTTTCCAAAGCTACGCTTTATAAGTTACTAAGAATGGTAATATTTGATGTATCCTATATTATACGACGAGCCAAGATGTATGCTTACATGATATGGTATGTTATGCTCATGACAAGTTATGTCACGCTCAAATAATTTATGCTATAACACACCGTCTCTCTTCTTCCACATTACGTTTTAGAAATGATGAAATGTTTTAATACAAAAACCTATGCTTCAAGTGTCTTTAAGATTATACTTATGCGATTCTAAGTTCATGCCACTTATGCATAAATGTATCTTTATTGTCATGTACATTAAATATAAATGTAGTCAATGGTATTTTATGCTCATGCATTATTGTTATTCACTAAGCAATAGCTTATGTTTTTCTAAATATGTTTTCAGGTGAACAAACTGGGAGGCCTTAACGGAGGCCCATTACATGGATATTTAGATTGCGGCCCACGGGCCTTATGTTATGTACTGATATAGGGGTTGGACCCTAATGTTTTGTAATATTATAATGTTATAATTGAGGTAGCCTTTGATAGGTCCACCTTATAGAATGATTATGTTTCGGAGATGAGGCACAGTTTTACTATGTATGACACACGTTTACTTTACATTTATAAAGTTTTAATTCTGCAATTATGTATGTTTTAAATGATAAATGCACTGGTGTTCAACCGGGTTATGCAATGCGGCCTTGGGTAGCCAAGCTACTGGCCGGTCATGCCCTCTAAATTTGCATAGGCCGGATTTGGGGCGTGACACTTTAGCAAGTCTCTTGAATATCTCACTTTCCTAAAATGATTTTAACCATGAAAAGATTAGAACCATTCTAGGGTTTTGATTTTGACAACAACTAGGGTTTGAAATATGGACCATAAAGATCACAATGAATGTAAGACTTTCCTAAACCAATCCTAACCATTGAATGGCTAGAATCACTTTAGGATTGTGATTTTGATAAAAAAACAATTTTGGGTTTGAACCCAAGGTTTGTATCTTGATGATCACATTGAATATAACGCTTTTCTAAAACAACTTTAATCACGGAATGGCTAGAATCATCCTAGGAGTGTGATTTTGAAAACAAGTTTGAAAGAAGGAAATTTTGAATACAAGTTTTGAAAGAGAACTTTGATGCAAGTTTGAAAACAACTTTGAATGTAATTTTGAATGCAATATATGAACATGATAACCACAATGCAATAGAGGCATGAATATACAAGGTTGGATTTCACCACATAATCAAGAGGGCCAAACCCACACCGTCTTAGGTAGAACTTAAAGAAACCCCCCAGCATGGTGACCTTCAACAATCCTTCCTATGCATGAATTGGGGAGTTCCTTATTTCAAGCATACAAGAAGAGGAGGTAGAGGATAGGAATTAAAATAGAAGAAAACCCAAATGGGTTAAGAGAGAGAAGAGTGAGAGGGAATTGCATAAAGTAAATCGAAAACCTACCTTCTCTTTCTCTTGTTTGATTACTTTGCTTGCTTTACTTGACTTGAACTTTAAGGGCTTTGAAAATGCAACACTTGGCCTTTAATGGATGTTTGGAGGCTTGTATTTGAGTGTATGGAGTATATGAAAGCTAGGGTTGTGTATGGAGGCTAGGGTTTGAGGAGGCTTAAGAGAATTAGGGTTTTGAGAGAATTCAAGGTCTGTTTTTAGAGAGACAAAGTTTCTAGACTAAGTTTGCAGACTCTTTTTTACGCAGGGGGAGGGTTTGTATTTATAGATAATTAAAACAGGAACTGGTGCTTGATGTAGTGGTGCCAGTGCTCTTTTAAGCTTGGCACCGCTAGGAGTGGCGCTAGGCCATTTATTGGCTTGAGGCCACTGCTAGTGGCGCTAGCCACTTAGGCAAGTTTTAAGGTGGCAAGAAATGTATATGGTAACTCTTAGGATGTAAGGCAAAAGATTTGGGGGCCTGTCCTAATGACTACCATGCAATTTTTGGCTTGGCTTCATTAGAAGTGACTCTAGAAAGTCTGAGAATGATCCAGAAGGCCGAGGATGGACAGGAACCTCTAAAAGAGTGTCCCAAAGGTAAACGGCTAGAGAATTAGTGTCGAAATAGTTGGAAAGGTTGAACAACCCACTAGGGGCAAAATGGTTAATTAGACCAGGAAAACACCATAATGGGCCTAGAGTGACCCGTGAGAAGGCTTAAAAGTTGAAAATACTGTCGAGAGTGTTCTGAGGGTTGCTAGTTTGATACCCAGAGCCAGTATGGTTCCCAGAAGCGGTTGGATGTATAGGAGCAAAATGCTTATTTTGATCGAATGGTCTTGGAATTGAACTGAAACTAACTGGAAGCCACTTGAACATACCGGATTATCTTTGGAACAACTTGAAAAGGTGTACTAACCACTCTGAGGACTTAGTTACTTTCTCGAGAAGCGTGCCAGAAGGGCCCAATGGGTAGTTTAGTCATTTTTCACTGGAGTAGGCTAGCAGGCACTGGTATTGACCTAGGTTTTGAGTGTTTCTGTCACTCTGATGGTGTGTGATGAGTTGGTTTCCAAAGGTTTCCTGTCCTTTAGTAAACGTGTCACGGCCAAAAGGCATGTTCAGTCCTTTGTCATAGGGGTTTGTTGGCATTCTCGATGTCGAGCTGTTCGATATTTGTGAGTGTTTCTGTCACTCTAACGGTGTGCGTTCATTTCAGAGACTGCTTGATCTTGAGAAGTTGCTGGACGGATTTTTCGTCTCGGGGCCTTAGGTACTATCCCGATAGATATGCTGGATAGTAGACATTCTACATTAGCGGACTATGTCACGCCCTGAAACCCGGCTTATGCGGATTTAGGGTGCATGACCGGCCAGTAGCTTGGCTACCCAAGGCCGCATTTCATTACCTGGTTGAACACCTGTGCATTTATCATTTAAAAGGTACATAATTGCGGAATTTAAAACTTTATAAACGTAAAGTAAAATGTGTGTCATACATAGTAGAGCTGTGCCTAATCTTTGAAACATAATCATTCTATAAGGTGGGCCTGTCAAAGGCCACCACAGTTATAACATTATAATATTACAAAATATTAAGGTCCAACCCCTATATCAGTACATAACATAAGGCCCGTGGGCCGCAAACCAAATGTCCATGTAATGGGCCTCCTTCAGGGCCTCCTAGTTTGTTCACCTGAAAACATTTTTAGAAAAACATAAGCTAATGCTTAGTGAGTAACAGCTACACATGAGCATAAAATACCATATGCTACGTTTATATTTAATGTACATAAGAATAAAGGTACATTTATGCATGAGTGGCACAAACTTAGAATTGCATAAGTATAATCTTAAAGACACTTAAAGTATAGGCTTTTGTATTAAAACGTCATACTATTTCTAAACATAATATCAGCAAGGAGAGGCGTGACGTACATAACTCATCATAAGCATTTGACATATCTTGATTTTTGTTCTAAAACATAAGTGTGTTACTACCCAACTAATATTTCTCTTCAACGTATATGACAATAGCTGAATGTTTATGCATCCATATCGTGTACCTAGAAATGTATAAGTGTAAACTTAAAAAAAATACATGACTTATGCTACCAGACCAACATAATTCATTATCTCTAAAACATAAGGTCAAAGAAGCGAGAGACCTGTCGTAGCGTGCTCCCGTAGTATATGACATGGCTTGTCATTAGTATAACACATCATATCTTGTAAGCGTACATCTTGGCTCATCGTATAATACAAGATATATCAAATATTACCATTCATAGTAACTTATAAAACGTAGCTTTAGAAACGTAGGTAACATAAATATCACATTGGGATACTATAGTGATTCGAACATTGTATCATAGAAGTGAGGCATAACACATAACGTAATTTCATAAAATATAACGTAGCTGTCATAAGCATGCCATGACAAGCTATTGTAAGGGCATATCATAATGTCATAGGAATGAGAGATATCGTGACATTAGTACTTGTGAAACATACGTAACTTGTCGTGAAGAATTTGAACAAATCATATTACTTACTCTAGAAGATAAGTGTGTCGTGTCTTTACATTTGACAACCATATCCCTCACTTCACCCCACTTAAGAGGTCTTTCTGGTGTTGGACATCATAGTAACCACAAGGGTCACGCATAAGGCTCTTTAGGCCAACATAGTAACCATGAAGGTCACGCATAGTAACCATGAAAGTCACGCATAGGCTCTTTAGACCAATATAGTAACCATGAAGGTCACGCATAGGCTCTTTAGGCCAACATAGTAACCATGAAGGTCACACATAGGCTCTTTAGGCCAACATAGTAACCATGAAGGTCATGCATAGTAACCATGAAGGTCACACATAGGCTCTTTAGGCCAACATAGTAACCATGAAGGTCACGCATAGTAACCATGAAGGTCACACATAGGCTCTTTAGGCCAACATAGTAACCATGAAGGTCACACATAGTAACCATAAAGGTCACGCATAGGCTCTTTAGGCCAACATAGTAACCATGAAGGTTACACATAGGCTCTTTAGGCCAATCATAAGAGCTAGGCTCAGTTATTGTAACCATAAAGGTCACACATAGGCTTATTAAGTCAATTATAAGAGCTATGCTCAGTTATGTTAACCATAAAGGTCACATCTAGACTTTTAAGCCAAGGGACGTCTCCCAATATGGTGATAGATTATTTTGTGTCCCCTATCGTAGGACCATCCTTGCTAGTTTAGGGTCTTGCCACAAAAGACCTTAGATTTCGATGGTTTATTTCATGTCCCCCCATCCTAGGACTATCGGGCTAGATTAAAGTCTTGCTACAAGAAGTCCTTGAGTTAGAGTCGTACGTTAGGAGTCTTACATCTACTTTATGTAAATATTCTAGTGCATGGGTTCTAATTCATAACACAAGTAGAGCTTGCATGCATTTCAAGGCATGACATTTGTAGTTGAACATAGCATTAATGTATTGAAAATGCGTGGAAAACATTGTATGATGTGGAAGTGCATTTAAAACATTTGGAAATTAATAAAGTTTTACTCATGGCACATCGTTACTCACTTCTTCCCAAAAGAACGGGTGCTCAACAAGGTGTCCCTACATGAAATGCACATGGAAGTATAGAAATATCAATACAATACTCTAAGGCAAGGCAACAACACCAAACGAGAACATAAGGTTGAGGTTTGAACATAAAAGCCGGAACATCGACTCCTTCATCGCGTCCCAACCACCTCTCAAGGACGATTTCACACTCTAGCTTAGTTCCACTTGAAAATAGGCTTAAAGGGCTTTAATTTGATAGATCATAGGCTAAGAACACTGATTACACTATTAAAGTGTAATTCATTCGCTTCAATTTGTACTTTGTTAACCTTAGAATAATGTTATATTTATGTTTTTAGTCTAATAAAGTTTATTTGGATGTTTTGTAGGGTTTTGGAGTGAATTGGAGCATCCGGGAGTGTTTGGGAGCATTCAGAAGAGAAACCGGGACAAAGGAGCAAAATTAGCCAAAACTTGACAAGGATGTCCGGACACATGTCTGGACACCCCGAGTGATGCAATCATGTCCGGACACATGTCCGGACACCCTGAGAAACTTCAGAGGCTCAATTCAAGAACAAAATCAGGAAGTCCGGACACGTGTCCGGACACATTTGGGAATGTGACAGTGTCCGGACACGTGTCCGGACACCCTGCACAACTTCTGCAACTTATTCGGAACCTTGAACAGAGAGTCCGGACACTTGTCCGGACACCTTGGGAATTGATACAGTGTCCGGACACATGTCCGGACACCCTACGGAGATCCAATTTTTTGTATAACTTTAAACCCATAAATACTTCCTTAAAAACCCTAATTTGGGGGGCTGAGTTTTAGACGTCATTTTTAGAGTTAGAGAGAATATTAGAGAGCTTTCATATTGTCTTCTTTCATTAGATTAATAATATTCTTGTCTTTGATTCCATTGCTTTCAATACAAGTCTTAGATTTCATTATATTCATGAGTAGCTAATCATCTTTCTTGGCAAGGAACGTGAAGATTGTTCGGAAATTGATTGTTTAACAAGGTATTTCAATGGGCTTTGTTGTTTCATCTTTTAAAAATTGAATCTTTCTCTTCTTCATTCCTTTCTCTTCGAAATCAAGGGTTTATGATCAAATCTTTGAGTGTTCATGCGCGACGTTGATCTCGTATGGGTGTTGCTTAGATCCCTGATATGAACACTTCGAATCTATTTTCTAAAAATACTGAATAAGGTTGAGATAGATTCTAAATTGGTTTTAACCGCGAAATCTTCCGATTCAATGACATAAGTTGTTGTTGTTGAATTGAGTTACAAATAAATACCTTGGGAAATTATCATTCTACCGGGCAATTGAATCGTTCTTAGCCAAGATCTTCTTCTACTTAGTGAAACCCTTATTTTTATTTGATCCTTAGATAAACAATCTCTTCAAACCAAAACATTTTTATTTCTTATTTTTGAGGTTATTCTTTGAGTTTTTGTTTGTTTAAAGGGAGTTTCCTTTAGACACCAACCGTCTTCCCTGTGGATCGACCTCAGACTCCTTCGAGCATTACTACATCGCGGCCGTGCAATTGCGGATCATATCGCACTTTCTGGAAGCGATCAATTTTTGGCGCCGTTGCCGGGGAAGCACAGCTTTGGCGTACAGGAAGTGAACTTTGGGCGCGCTAATTTGCAAAAGCAAAAGCAAATAAAAATAAACGCAACCGCAAATTGTAAAAGCAAAAACAGAAGGAAATAGCCTCGCCATTCTTCTACAACAACGAAGGGATCTCACGCTTCACGTGGTAACTTCGTTCCATCCCTTTTATGTGCAAGCATATTTAGTCTTTTTGCTAGGATTGATTGTTTTTAGTTTTCTAGGTTTTTATTTCTTTGATTTATTTAGAGGGGGTAGGTGTTTAGTGGAGATTTAGGATTGGTGCTAATTGCAAATTGGTGGTAAATATCCTGTGGAGATTGGAGGTTGGCTGGACACTGAGTCTAAATTGGTGGCATATTTCTGTGGAGATTGGAGGTAGGTTGGAAATTGGTGGTTGAGGATTGTGATTTGTTTGTTGAGGCGCGGATTGCCTACCTTATTTGTGCATTGCATGCTTGGTTGGGTCCGGGATACAACAGGTAGACTCACTTCTATAGACCCCAACCCAGTAGATACCATGGCTGACCCAGGCACTGCTTGACTTGGGAGCCAGCGTGAACTTGCTCCCCTATTCTGTTTATCAGCAATTAGGGTTAGGCGAGTTACGCCCCACTCGGGTTACTCTCCAGTTAGCTGATAGGTCAGTTAAGGTCCCTAGAGGTATGGTGGAGGATGTGTTAATCCAAATTGATAAATTCTACTTTTCTGTAGACTTTATAGTCCTCGACACACACCCGGTTGTGAGCTCCAACACTCAAGCTCAAATTCCAGTCATCTTAGGGCGGCCCTTCCTTGCTACATCTAATGCTGTTATTAATTGTAGGAATGGGGCCATGAAATTATCCTTTGGAAATATGACTGTGGATATGAATATTTTTAATGTGGGTAAACAACCGAATGAGTGCGAGGATATCCGGAAAGTTAGTTTTATTGACACTCTTGTGCAAGAGTATGTTGAGAAGGAATTTCTCATTGACCCATTAGAGCGTGCTCTAGTTTTAAGTGAGGGCTTAGATACCATAGAAACTAGGGAGGTGTCATTGATTGAGGACACGGTGAGTCTTGAGCTTATGCCAGTCATGTCTGTGGGTCAATGGACCCCAACTTTTGAGCCTTTATCACTGAACCTTACCAAACCTGAACCTTCGGAGCTCAAGGCTCCAATTCCTGAGAGAAAACCTCTCCCTTCCTCTTTAAAGTACATATTCTTAGGAGAGGGAGAGTCATATCCGGTGGTGATATCATCTAGCCTTACTGTAGGCCAAGAGGAGAGTTTAATAGTGGTGTTAAAAAGACACAGAAAAACAATAGGTTGGATCATCGTTGATTTGCATGGTATTAGTCCTCTTGTCTGCACGCATAGAATTTATCTAGAGGGAGAGGCTAAGCCTGTGAGATAGATGCAACGACGGTTAAACCCCGTTATGAAAGACGTTGTGCGAGGAGAGGTCTTAAAACTTCTCGATGCGGGTATCATTTACCCTATCGCTGATTCTAGGTGGGTGAGTCCAACACAAGTGGTTCCCAAGAAATCTGGAATCACTGTAGTTCAGAATGACAAGAATGAGTTAGTGCCTACTAGAGTCCAAACTGGTTGGCGAATGTGCATTGACTACCGACGGCTAAACGCTGTCACTAGCAAGGACCACTTCCCTCTCCCCTTTCTTGATCAAGTCCTTGAGAGAGTCGCGGGTAGGGCTTTTTATTGCTTTCTTGATGGGTATTCTGGGTACAATCAAATTGAGATTGCATTAGAGGACCAGGACAAGACCACTTTCACATGTCCTTTTGGGACATATGCTTACAAGCGCATACCCTTTGGTTTGTGCAATGCACCGGCGACGTTTCAACGGTGCATGATGAGCATATTCAGTGATATGGTTGAGCGCATCGTTGAGGTCTTCATGGATGACTTATCTGTTTATGGGGATACCTACCACGAGTGTCTAAATAATCTGGAAAAAGTTTTGGAGAGATGTATTGAGAGCCATCTAGTTCTTAACTGGGAAAAGTGTCACTTCATGGTGACACAAGGAATTGTCTTAGGTCACATTGTGTCAAGTAAGGGGATTGAAGTTGATAGAGCAAAAACTGAACTCATTCAAAAACTTCCATCTCCTTGCACTGTTAAGGACATCCGTTCTTTTCTTGGACATGCCGGTTTCTACCGGCAATTTATTCAAGGTTTTAGTGATATTTCCCGTCCCATGTGTCAATTACTATCTAATGATGTTCCATTTAAATGGACATCTGCTTGCCAAGTAGCTTTCGAAAAGCTTAAGGGGCTATTAATAACAGCCCCCATCTTGCAGTCCCTGGATTGGTCACTGCCTTTTGAGTTAATGTGTGACTCGAGTGATTTTGCTGTAGGGGCTGTTTGGGTCAACGAGTAGATAAAAAGCCTCGTGTGATTTACTATGCTAGTAAAACCTTGAATGAGGCTCAGGTTAACTACACGACTACTGAGAAAGAGTTGCTAGCTGTCGTGTTTGCCCTTGATAAGTTCCGATCCTACTTAATTGGCTTGCTAGTGATTGTCTATACAGATCATGTTGTGCTAAAGTACCTGCTCACTAAGCAGGATGCCAAACCTCGTTTGATCCGATGGATCCTTCTACTCCAAGAGTTTAACATAGAAATACGTGATAAGAAAGGAGTAGAAAATGTGGTAGCCGATCATTTGTCTAGGATCCCTGTTGAGCATCACCTCACTGATCCCACCCCCATTAATGAAACTTTTCCTGATGAGCAGCTTTTCCAGGTGAATGCTATCACCTCTACCCCCATCACACCATGGTACGCCGACATAGCCAACTACTTGGCTACTGGTAAGATTCCTCCCCATTGGTCTCGCCTTGATAGGCAGAAATTCTTAAGGAATGTTAGAGTTTTCTTTTGGGATGAGTCATATGTGTTTAAATACTGCCCTGATCAGGTTATCTGTTGGTGTGCTCCCGATGATGAATTCCAGTCTATCATGGCATTCTGCCACTCTGAGGCTTGTGGGGGCCATTTCTCTGCTAAAAAGACCACGGCCAAAATCTTACAATGCGGCTTCTATTGGCCAACTATGTTCCGGGATGTCCATCTGTTTTGCACTTCATGCGATCGATGTCAGCGCCTAGGGAGCTTAACTAGGAGAAACATGATGCCTTTAACCCCTATCATTGTGTTAGAAATCTTCGACTGTTGGGGCATTGACTTCATGGGTCCCTTCCCAAGTTCTTTTGGCAACTTATATATCCTTGTGGGAATCGATTATGTTTCCAAATGGGTCAAGGCTGTTGCCTCCCGTACCAATGACCACCCGGTAGTGCTCAAATTTCTCAAAGAGAATATATTCTCTCGGTTTGGTATGCCCCGCGCTGTCATTAGTGATGGTGGCAAACATTTTTGTAACAAACCCATTGGGGTTTTGATGTGTAAATATGGGGTTTTGCACAAAGTTGGTACTCCGTATCATCCACAAACTAGCGGTCAGGTTGAATTAGCCAATAGGGAGATCAAACAAATTCTAGAGAAGACTGTGAATCCCGCGCGTAAGGACTGGTCTTTAAGATTGGTTGGCACGCTTTGGGCATATAGAACTGCGTACAAGACGCAATTAGGAATGTCTCCTTATCGGCTTATCTATGGCAAACCTTGTCATCTCCCTGTTGAGGTCAAACACAAGGCATACTGGGCCATTAGACAATTCAACGCAAACATGGATGATACCGGAAAGCTTAAGAAACTCCAGTTGGAGGAGTTGGAGGAATTGCGGAATGATGCATTTGAGAATGCACGTATTGCCAAAGCTAAGATGAAACTTTTGCATGACCGACACATTCATCGAAAAACCTTTCATGTCGGTCAGAAGGTTTTGTTATATAATACTCGGTTGCATCTTTTTCCGGGTAAAATCCGCAGCAAGTGGACTGGCCCTCTTATCGTGCGGGACATTTCTCCCCATGGGGCCATCACTGTTGTCACGCCTGCTACGGGCACCGAATTTAAAGTTAACGGTCATCGGCTCAAATCGTATCTGGAACATTCTGTGGCCGACGTGGAGAGCTTGGACCTCCAGGATCCTCCACCGTTTGACTAGTTTCTCGCCTTTCGTGTATTTGTACATTAGGTAGTTGTGTTCATTTAGGACTCTTAGGTTGTGTCGAGCTTTAATTCTTGCATTGAGGACAATGCCCGTTTCAAGTTGGGGGGTGCGTGTGCCTTGTGCAGGGTTCAAGTTTTTATTTATTTATTTATTTATTTTTTTAGGAGTCTAGTTTTATTTTATTTTATTTATTTATTTTTTATTATGCTCAATTTCGTAGTCTTGTTTTAGTTATTTTTATTTTTTTTCTTTTGTTTGTTAGTTTTTATTTTATAGGTAAGGTTTTTTTTATAAAAAAAAAAAAAATTGTTTGGTGAAATGTTGCGGCTGTCCAAACAGGTGTTCGGACAACTTTGCTGTCACTCCATAGAATACAGTAGCATTGTTGCTGTCTTTTGATTTAAAAACCAGAAAAAAAATGTGCGCAGCTGTCCAGACACATGTTCGGACAGCTTTGCTGTCAAGGACTTGTGTCCGGACAGCCTTTGATTCATGCGGCACTCAACAACAAAAAAAGGAGGGAAGCAACGCGCCATGTCGGGACGCATGTCCGGACAGCCTGGGGGTTTTAAAAAAAAAAAAAACTACAGATCGCGTAATATGTTCAGGGCAGGTTCATTTCCTTAGTTCAGGGCATATGTCTGCGTTGAGACAGCAGCGAGATGATTATGAGGATGATGATGACATGGACGACGATTGACTGATGGTCGCCGATTGAGAGTAGATCTAGCCATTTCATTGTATCATGTTTATATTAGATCTAAAGCTCATTTCATTCATTGTTGACTGATGTGTCCTGTATTATTACGTTATGACCCTTTATCCTGGATATTTATTTCTTTGGATAGTCTATAGACTTGATCATTATGTATTGATATTCTAATCAGCTGTGATGTATTAGATGCGTATTCACGGGTTGAGCAGATAATTGGGCATACTGTGCTTCGATGCTTGGTTAAGAGACTAAACATGCAGGTTTTATTAATATATTCTTCTTGATTTACATAGAGAATCATGATGGCAGGTTTAATCTCATCTATCCTAGTTTTCCTATTAGAGCTTAATTATTGTGCAGCGTATCATATCATTGTAAGTGATCATGTCTATGATGTTTAGTGTATGAATGCCTATAGATCAATTTGAATGCAATCTTAAGGGTTGAAATATTTAATGCTAATACAGGGTGATGAATGTATTACTACTTTTCGAGTTGTTCTTTGAACCTTAACATAACTGTTAGAGCTTATCTGAGATACATGGTTTAGGAGGATGACATTTGTTTGCATCATCATTACATTAGATTTCAACCTTGGTTGTTGAGTAATTCAGATCCGCGAATGAGTGGAGATTTATACCTTGTGAGCTTTAAAGTCGTAACATTTTTCTGAGTGTCTACATTTACTTTGAATAAATTCTTTCATATCTCTTTCATTTAATAGCTTCATTACATTTGGTTTGATTCATATGTTAAACTGTTTTGAGTATTTGAAAGTTCTGAACTCAAGGTGATTGAGTGCGCACACTTTTGGAGATAAAACTAGGCCATTTTTCTTCTTTTGAGCCACAGATTTTCTTGTTGAAATCATTCCCTTGAAACCTTCTTGAGCCTATACTTGATTAATCTCTGCTTGATTACACCAATACCAAAGTATCTCCCCATATAAGAATACAAGTATCTTCATTTGTCAAAAGTTGAGTTGAAAATAAAGAAGGGTGATATGTTTGTGATGAGATTGTGAAACAGAGAAGTCAATAAAGAAAGCAAAAGAAGGGAAGTACAAAAAAAAAAAAAAAAATAGAGAGGTTGGATGATTGAACAGTAAAAGAAGGAAAAAAAAAGAAAATAAAAAAAGAAAGAAAAAAAGGAAAAAAGAATAAAATATTAAATGAAATTGGGGAATTGGAAATGTGTACTGATTTTCCATTGCATGTCTTGATCACGCATGTTTTGAGCCAATTATCGTTTCCTTTTCTAACCTATACCTCTTCACCATGTTTTAACCTTGAAAGTCCTTGTTGATTCAAAGTGTGCATAGCGGGTGTTTTTGAATTATTGAGTTCAGTTCATATACTTTTGAATGCTCGATCAGTTTTTACATTGAATATTTCTTCATGAAGCTATGCTAAGTCGGATACACTTTCATTTTATCGGTTCTTGTAATCGGATTGCTCTCTCGTTTCCCTATGTATTTCCTCTCAAGGATGAGCTTTCCATTGTGAGTACCCTGAGTTTCTATTATTTGTGAGTGTATGCCTGGTGAGGTTTTGAATCAAAACTTTAAGGTTCAGATTACTTGATTTCTTTCATTGATCTATGGTGTTCTGAGGATTATACACTTGTACTGAATCCCTTCTATGTTATTTGAGATTTGTTCTAACGTTTATGTTCGAGTTTAAGATGAGTTGGGATTTAGTGATTCATTTTGACTCCTGCATGGTATTAACTGTTCTAACTACTTTTGAGTGCAGGATGGTTGTGATGTTTGTGGGTATCTTCACTGGAAACCCTCACGAGACTATACTCGTCCACTAGGGTAACCTAAGGGTTCAAAGGCTTGATGCATAAGCTAAATGCATCCGTGATCCCTACGAAAGTGGAGTTTTATTTCATCTAGAGTTTAGAAGTTTTGCTCGGGTCTAGCAAAAGTTAAGTTGGGGGGTGTGATTACACTATTAAAGTGTAATTCATTCGCTTCAATTTGTACTTTGTTAACCTTAGAATAATGTTATATTTATGTTTTTAGTCTAATAAAGTTTATTTGGATGTTTTGTAGGGTTTTGGAGTGAATTGGAGCATCTGGGAGTGTTTGGGAGCATTCGGAAGAGAAACCGGGACAAAGGAGCAAAATTGGCCAAAACTTGACAAGGATGTCCGGACACCCTGAGAAACTTCAGAGGCTCAATTCAAGAACAAAATCAGGAAGTCCGGACACGTGTCCGTACACATTTGGGAATGTGACAGTGTCCGGACATGTGTCCGGACACCCTGCACAACTTCTGCAACTTATTCGGAACCTTGAACAGAGAGTCCGGACACTTGTCCGACACCCTGGGAATTGATACAGTGTCCGGACACATGTCCGGACACCCTACGGAGATCCAATTTTTTGTATAACTTTAAACCCATAAATACTTCCTTAAAAACCCTAATTTAGGGGGCTGAGTTTTAGACGTCATTTTTAGAGTTAGAGAGAATATTAGAGAGCTTTCATATTGTCTTCTTTCATTAGATTAATAATATTCTTGTCTTTGATTCCATTGCTTTCAATACAAGTCTTAGATTTCATTATGTTCATGAGTAGCTAATCATCTTTCTTGGCAAGGAACGTGAAGATTGTTCGGAAATTGATTGTTTAACAAGGTATTTCAATGGGCTTTGTTGTTTCATCTTTTAAAAATTGAATCTTTCTCTTCTTCATTCCTTTCTCTTCGAAATCAAGGGTTTATGATCAAATCTTTGAGTGTTCATGCGCGACGTTGATCTCGTTTAGGTGTTACTTAGATCCCTGATATGAACACTTCGAATTTATTTTCTAAAAATACTGAATAAAGTTGAGATAGATTCTAAATTGGTTTTAACCGCGAAATCTTCCGATTCAATGACATAAGTTGTTGTTGTTGTTGAATTGAGTTACAAATAAATACCTTGGGAAATTATCATTCTACCGGGCAATTGAATCGTTCTTAGCCAAGATCTTCTTCTACTTAGTGAAACCCTTATTTTTATTTGATCCTTAGATAAACAATCTCTTCAAACCAAAACATTTTTATTTCTTATTTTTGAGGTTATTCTTTGAGTTTTTGTTTGTTTAAAGGGAGTTTCCTTTGGACACCAACCGTCTTCCCTGTGGATCGACCTCAGACTCCTTCGAGTATTACTACATCGCGGCCGTGCAATTGCGGATCATATCGCACTTTCTGGAAGCGATCAAACACATTTCGGATGAAGAAGTTATGGCCCATAGAAAATGGACTAAAGTTTTGGAAGAAGAATATTACTGGCATAATTTTGGGTCAACTTCAAAATTCAATATCTCACAATCTGTAAGGAATTATAGTGCAACTTTATATGGATACAAAGGCCTATGAGTCTACTTTCCAAAACTTCAAACGGTGCATCAATCCGAGTTTTCTAAAGAAAGTTATGCCTGTTTTACGAAACAGTGTCTGAGCTGAAAAGTGAAACCGGGGCTGGACGAAGGTGTCGGCTCTAGAAAGAAAGGAGTCACCTCCTGAGCTGAAGAAATGAATATGGGAGTTCTCTGGGCAAAAGTGTCGCTTCCGGAGACTAAATAGTCGCCTCCTGAGCTGAAGAAACAAATCTGGGAGTTCACCGGGACAAAAGTGTCGGCTCCAAAAAATAAAGATTCGCCTCCCAAGATAAACGAATAAATCTGGGAGTTCACTAGGACAATGAGTCGCCTCCAAAAACCAAGGAGTCCACTCCAAAGCTAAACGAATAAATCTGGGAGTTCACTGGGACAATGAGTCGCCTCCAAAAATCAAGGAGTGCACTTCGAAGCTAAAAACCCAGATTTTAACCCAAAAATCTCCAAACCTCACTTAAATCAAAACCAAACTCCATCAAAATTCTCACAAACTCTTCTAATGCTTCTAGGGTTCAAAGATTGACCCAAGAAGACCATAATAACTCAAAATCAAACACTTTAAACAAGAAAATTGAAGGGATTTAGGATTTTAGGAATCCAAGCCCTAACTTGCATAAGTTGGAGGTTTCAATCCCAAACTCTCAAATCTTTCCATGGGGTTTACAATACTCTATATTTAGCCACTTTGGGACTCAAAAGAGTCACCCACAACAATCTAGTAACACAACCCACAGAGATAGATACATACACATATGTAATTATAGGAGGAGGTGAAACCCTACCTTTCTTTAAGCTTGTCCTAGTCTTCTAATGGCTTCAATCTCTTCCTTCACCTCCCTTCAAGCTCTTCTTCCTTCAATCTCCCTTGCCCTCTTTCTCCTCTCTTTTCTCCCTCTCTCAAGCGATCGGGTGCCTGTGTGTGTGTGTTTGTTTCATGTCTATATAAGAGTGTATAAAATGACATACATGAGAATAATCCCATGTGTCTCACCCTATAGGCTTAAGCTACAACACAAGCTCCTATTGGTCATTCTTGACTCAAATGAGGCAATAATTAATATTAAACAATGCAAATACTAGAAATTCTCGTTAATATAAATAAATAGAGGTTCGGGATATTACAGGCTAGCAGACACCAAAAGTGAACTGCTCTACCATTTTGAGAACTTGGGTTTTGTACCGGTCAATAGGTTTAAAGAGACTTATCACTCTGAGGGACTTTGTACTTTCTTGATAAACGTGCTACACTAGATGAATTTACTGTCTGAGCGATTAACTTTCTTGAGAGACGTGTCAGATTGAGTTGGATTGATTAGATTGGAATTAAAACTAGAATTGAGGTTAAAATATAGATTTACCTTTTTTTCGAAGACGTGCCAACTGGAATTGGACCAAATGATACTCAAAGGGTATTTTGGTCGTTTTGCTTCTATTGGGCCTAGCAAGCCCATGAAGCGATTGATTGACTAGATTGAGTTTGAAAAGTTGGTTTGGGCTTGAATGTGTTTGTGTCGGTTTGAATGTGAGTCTGGTTAGGCCGGAGATTGCTGAGCGGGTAAAAATGGGGTGCTTACAGCTGCCCCTTATTTTTTGTGTTTGCTTGTTGAAGGTAGAAAATGATAAAGTAAGAGTCCTATGTTGACCGAGAGACAATTGGAGGGATTGGAATTGAAAGGTTTTTGAAGACTGGAGTAGTTGGAATTTGGAATTTTGAGTTTGAAAACTGGATTGTCTTGATTTTTGAATTATGGAATTTTAAAAACTTGATTTTGAAATTAATATAAACCGACATTCTAACTAATGGAATGACACTTCTTCAGGGAGATTCAGAGTTTTGAAAGTTGATACTTTGAAATTGAAGATGATTTTTGAAATAATTTTGGAATTGAAGCTGATTGTTTCAATTAATTTTGAAATTGAAGTTGAATGTTTAAAATGATTTTGAAATTGAAATTGATAGTTTAAAATGTTCGCTTTCTGAAATGGATTGATTTGGATTTAGAAAGCCTTTGAAACTTGAAACGGAACTTTTAAGGAAATTTTTTGAAAAAATAGAATTTTAAAAATAGGCTTTTGAGGCAAAAGCTTGAAAACCCAAAATTTTTTAAAAGAGGCTTCTTTGGGCGAAAGCTTAAAAACCCAAAAAATTTGAAAATGGGGCTATTGAGGGAAAGAGCTCACGAAACCTATGAAATGTTTTTGATAATGAAACGTTTTGAGAAAGAAAGTTTGAAAACCTTTGAAACATTTTTTAGGACGGAGCTTGTGAAGGATAAAGCTCGGCAAATATGAAAAATGCTTTTGAGATTAATCTTTTTGTAAGAAATAGTTTTGAAAAACCGGGGAAATGATTTGGAAAGGAAACTTTTTTGAAGGAAGAAGTTAGAAAACCTAGAAAGATATTTTTGAAACCAAACTTTTTGAAGGAAAAAGTTATGAAAACCTAAATGGTATTTTTTGAAATAAAATCTTTTTGAAGGAAAAAGAGATAGAACTCTTGAGTGTGAGACCTTTTTGGCAGAGAAGATCTTGAGAAACTCGGCTGAGATTTTTGAAATGAAGAAAGAGTTAGAAAGTTTTAAAATAGAATCTTTTCGAATGACAAAGATAAAAACTTTGAAAGTTGGGCCTTTTTGACAGAAAAGACCCGAGAAACTCGGTGGGACTTGGTATTAACCTTTTGGAGGAAAAAGTTTAGAGAACCTAGAAACTTGATTTTGAATGGAACTTTTTGACAGAAAAGTTTAGAAAACCTTGAAATGGATTTTGAATAAAACTTTTGAGGAAAAAGTTTAAAGAAACCTAGAAATTAACAAAAATTTTTGGAGAAAAAGTTTGGAAACCCTTGAAAATTGATTTTGAAATGGGCTTTTAAAGGAAGAAGTTTAGAAAAATTTGGAACTTGAATAAAGCTTTTTGAAGGAAAAAGTTTAAAAAACCTCCGATTGAATGAAAACTTTTGAAGGAAAAGTTTAGCAAACCTTTGCATTGAATTTTGAATAGAACTTTTAGAACGGTTGGAAAATTTCTAAATTGGACTGCGAATAAAACTTTTAGAAGGAAAAAGCTTAGAAAATCTAGAAAATTAATTTTGAATAAAAACTCTTTGAAAAACTTATGTAGTGGATTTCGAATAATACTTTTTTGAATAAAAAAGTTTAGAAAACTTTGAATTGGATTTCGAATTTAGAAAACTTTGAAATTGATAAAAGCTTTTGAAGGAAAAAGTTTGAAAAACTTTTAAACTTGATTGGAATAGAGAGCTTTTGAAGGTGAGGTTTAGAAAATCTTTGCAATGGAGTTTAAATAAAACTTTTGAAATTTGATTTTGAAATAACTTTTGGAAGGAAGGGTTAAGTAACCTTAAGAATTGATAACTTTTGAAGGAAA
Organism: Euryodendron excelsum; assembly: GCA_033060915.1. NCBI lineage: Eukaryota > Viridiplantae > Streptophyta > Magnoliopsida > Ericales > Pentaphylacaceae > Euryodendron > Euryodendron excelsum. The sequence continues at coordinate 10,274,172 of CM065384.1, read as the reverse complement.
AACTTTAAAAACCTAAGACATTGATTTTGAAAATAGACTTTTGAAGGAAAAGTTTAGAAAACATTTTGATTTGAAACTTGGGCTAAACGAGTAGGAAATTCATTTTGCTAGGCAAAACAAGTAGAAAATTCATTTTGACTTGAAACTTGAACTTTTGAAGATAAAATGTTTACAAAATTTATTTTGACTCGAAACTTGAATTTTTGAAGACAAAATGTATAGAAAATTCCTTTTGCCTCGAAATTTGAACTCTTTGAAGACAAAATATTTAGAAAATTAATTTTGACTCAAAACTTTTTTTTTTTATTTCCTTCTTTTTTTTATGTGTACCTCTTACCTGTCTATGAAATTTTATCGCATCTCTTTCCTTCTGGCATGTATTCAGGATGGCTAATGTGGGAGACGATGATCTAAACAAGCGGTAATGACTAAGTTGACAATGACGAGATCTGCTTTAGTCGAGTAGATGACTAATGCTGCTGATGGGAAGAGAGTGGCCGCACTAGGGCTACTGTAGAAGATGCCCTAGATGAGACTGTTAGAGATGTTAAGACTGCCCCTGCCAGAGTTGATGCTAAGGTTGAGGTTAAGGTAGCTTTTCGAGGAGGCCGATGATGTAACTGCTGGTTGGGAGGTTTCTCGCCAAAACTAAGTGTGGGGCATGCAATTTTTTGCACTCGGGAAAAGCATACAAGTGAGAAAAATACGGTACTCTCTCATTAGAACTCATCCTCCTAGAAGGACGAGTGTGATTAGGTTTGAATTGGAAATTGATTTGGATAAGGGCTTTTGGAAAAAGTTTGGAGTCACCACCTAACTTTGTTAAGGTAAGTTAAGTCACCTAAAACTAAGTGCAATTTAAAGATTAAACTTAGGGTTTTTGAAAGGGTTTTGGAAGACTTCCTCAAGAGACTGTTTTTAAGAAAACAGGTTGTTTGGCAACCTTTGAAAATATTTAAGCCCTTTTTGAAAATAACTTTATTTTTTTTGTCTTTGATAATAATGATTCGAACTTCAGAGGTTGGTTATGTATAGGAAAGATCCACTAGGCTATCACCTATCATGCCCTTGCAATACCTACATGTCTATTCACCCTAGGTTCACTCATTTAGAATCTTTGACTGTCCAATGTCCAATAGCATCTACTTTGAGAATTATACGATGCATGATATGTAAGTGCATAAAAAGAATTTGAAGAGATATTTTGAAAAAGGGAATTGAAATTTTGAAAACGATTATAGAATTGGAAATTTGAAAAAGATTGTTGGAAAGTGAAATTTGAAAATAGATTATGGAATTAAAAATTTGAAAAAGGCTGTGAACGCACCCATGAGGGTTACCTACGTATCTATTTATTTGGAATCAGGTCAGTTGTAGTTCGGACTTGGGGTCTGATTGAAAATAGATACTTTGAGGTCTTGTTTGATTTGAAAACACACTTTGGAGTTAGATTTGGACTTTAAATAAAAAATTTGAGACTGAACTTTGAACTTTGATTTAAAATTGACTTTCATTCAAAATCGAACTTGGAATTGACTATGATTTGAAATTGAACTTGATGATTTGAAATTAAATTTGGACTTGATTTGGAAAGATTGAGTTGAACTTTGAAATCAATTTGACTTAGATTGAAGTTTGAAAACCATCTTAGTTTAGAAAATAATTCTAGAAAAGATTTGAAGCTTCCTAACTTTTAGGATTAGGGTTAAACTAGGGTTTGACCTCCTAGGGTTTAGGTAACCTAGGGTTGAAGCATATTTTGAAATAAGAAGGTTTGATTTGGACTTGAAAAGTTTCATTTTAGAAAGTTTCGAATTAGGAAAGTCGGATTTAAGAAAGAGTAAGAAAGGATTGGATTTGACTTTAGAAACACTTGATTTACAAAAGACTAGTAAAGATTTGACTTGATCATTTGATTTGAAAGAATTTAGAAAGTTTGGGTTTAGGAAGATTGGATTTTGAAAAGCTTTGAATTACGAAAATTTCAAAATAGGAAAGTTCTATTTTTATAAAGTTTCGAATTAGAAAAGCCCTATTTCAAGAAAGTTTTCAAATAAGGAAATTTTTGAATTTAGGAAGATTTGAAATTTAGAAGGATTCAAAAGTTTGAAATTAAGAAAGCTTTGAAAATTTGGATTTAAGAAAGATTGAAATTAAGAAAGATTAGAATTAGAAAAGCTTTGATAGTTTGAAATTTAGAAAGTTGGGATTTGAAAAAATTTGAAATTAGGAAAGTTTTGACTTCTATTTCCTACAGTAGAAGATTGGATTTTATTTCTAAAAATGGATGATTTAACTTTGTTTTCAAAATTGGAGCATTTGATTTGGTTTCCTAATTAAAAGATTTGATTTCACATGGAATTGGAAAGATTAAATTTTGAAAATCTTGGATTTAGAGATCTATGATTTGGTCAGAAAAGAGGTTTTGGAAATCAATGATTTGATGTAGAAAATAGTTTTGAAAACCTATGATTTGAGGAAAAATAGAAAGTCATGATTTTAAGAAAGGAATTAAGGTTTCCTAGTCATGGATTCTAGGGCTTAACTTGGACTTCAAAAGAAAGAGATTTTGGAAACTAGGTATTTGAAAAGAGTTTTTAGAAAATAGAGTTATAAAATAATTTGGAAAGAGGTTTGAAGATGGACTTTTGCAAGTTTCTTGAATATCTCACTTTCCTAAAATGATTATAACCATGAAAAGATTAGAACCATTCTAGGGTTGTGATTTTGACAACAACTAGGATTTGAAATATAGACCATAAATATCACATTGAATATAACACTTTTCTAAAACAACCCTAACCATGGAATAGCTAGAATCATCTTAAGATTGTGATTTTGATAAAAACAATTAAGGGTCTACACCCAAAATTTGGACCTTAATAGTGAAATTGAATATGACACTTTTCTAAAAATAACCCTAACCATGGAATGGGTAGGATCATCCTAGGAGTGTGATTTCGAAAACAAGTTTGAAAGAAAGAAGTTTTGAATGAAAGTTTTGAAAAAGAACTTTGATGCAATTTTGAAAACAACTTTAAATGCAATGTATGAACATGATAACCACAATGCAACATGGTCGTGAACATACAAGGTTAGGCTTCACTACATAATTAAGGGGGCCGAACCCACACCATCTAAGGTTGAACTAGAAAAAGCCCCCAGCATGGTGACCTTCAACCGTCCTTCCAAGTGGGTTAGGAGAGAGAAGAGAGAGGGGGATTACATAAAAGTAAATAGAAAACCAACATCGTATTCTTCTTGATTTGATTGCTTTGTTTACTTTACTTGACTTGAACTTTGAGAACTTTGAAGATGCAGCATTTGATCTTCATTGGATGGTTTGAGGGCTTGTGTTTGAGTGTATAAGGTGTATGGAGGCTAGGGTTTGAGTGTGTGGAGGCTAGGGCTTGAAGAGGCTTGAGAGAATTAGGGTTTTGGAGAAATTCAAGCTCTATTTTCAGAGAGACAGAGTTTCTGGATTAAGTTTGTGGACCCTTTTTACACAAGAAGAAGTCTATATTTATAGAAAATGAAAACAGAAACTAGTGCTTGTTGTAGTGGCACCAGTGGGATTTTAACCTTGGCGCCACTAGGAGTGGCGCTAGGCCATTTATTGGCTTAGTGCTTATAAGCACCCCATTTTTGCCCATTCGGCAATCTCCGGTCCATTCGGACTCATATTCAAACCAACACATACATATTCAAGCCCAAATCAATTTTTCAGACTCAATCCAATCAATCAATCACTTCGCGAGCCCGCCGGGCCCAATAGAGACAAAATGACCAAAATGTCCTTGGCGCATTGCTTGGTCCAATTCTAGTTGGCACGTCTTCCTTAAGATGGTAAGTCTCCATTTTAATCTCAAATTCAATTTCAAATCCAATTCCAATCCAGATCAAATTTAGCATGCCTTTCAAGAAAATTAATCCCTCAAGCAATAAGACCATCTAGTTTGGCACGTTTTTTTGAGAAAACTCTTTGGAATGGTAAGTCCCTTCAAACTTGTCGATCGAGACGGAACTCAAGTCCCTGAGATGGTAGAATGGTTTAGCTTTGGCGCCTGCTAGTCCGCCAATGAAGCATGTGCGTTATTTGGCACGTCTTTCGAGAAAGTTAATTCTTCAGACGATAAGTCCACCTAGTAGCTTCTCGAGATCAGGTAGTGATGAGAATGCAAATGTCATATTTTTCTCCTTTAATGTTTACTCTTTTATACTTATTTGGTGCCTAAATATACTCATTATTCTTATATTGTGATTTAGGGTGCTATGGAACACCAAGGAAGAGAATCCTAGCTTAAAAGGGACAAATTCGAGCTAAAAATTGGATGTAGCGTTCGAAGGGCATTCAAAAGATATAGAAAGCAAATTTCCCGTTCGAAGTGCGTTCGACGCACTGTTCGAATGGTAGTCTGGTGCGTACGAATGGTTGGAAGGGTATTCGAACGGTTTTGTGGAGCTACAGATTTTCAGAAGCCTATAAAAGCTGGGATTGTTTTGTTTTTTGAGTTAGCATTTTTCATATTATTTGAAGAGGAAAAAGCAACAGAAAACATGCGTTTCTCTCTTCTTCTCTAACTTATTCTCTGAGTTTTCTTCATAGCCCTGCATGGCTAAACTTTGAATCTTAGTCGAAGGAAACAAAAGCCTCAAAATTAACAATAAACTGTGAGACCTCATTTGTTTTCATTATTCGATTTATGTTTTGAGTATCGGATGTTCTTCTGTGCCTATTTTCATGATTGTCTCGTTTAATTACTAGGAGGTCTACTAGTTTAATATTCGTTGCAATCTATTGCTGGCTTAGATATCAAATCCATAATTGTTTGATTCCTCTAATTTGTGAAGCAACTAAGATTTAATGATTCGATGTATCAGGAATTATTAGATCTTAGGAAGGACGCTCAACTAAATTAAATGCAACCGCTTGTGCTTGTGTTGTTTAGTTTCATCGACCTCTCTAATTCTTAAGGCTACTACTAGATTAAACCTTGTGTGCTTCTCCTGGGTTGTTTAATATTTAGGGTTAATGAAATCGCTTGTTTTCTAATTAACTAGGATTAATGAGAGATAGGAAAATAATTGTGACGGTGAATATTCAAAGTGTGAATGGATATATGCGTGTATTGATGATCAGTTATATAAATCCGATGGTGGATGTTGACTTAGACCAAGGTTTGTTCTTTTGATTGATTTCGATACTTTAATCTTAATTGTTCTGTAGTTATTTTTATTAAAATTGTTTTCATTATACCCAAACCCCCCATCCTTGTTCACATAGCATAAAACTAGGATGGACACTCTCCGTGGGAACGATCCTTACTCGCACAACTACATATTTGTTTTTTTTGGGGTATAGGTTTTATTTTTGGGTGCTCACGATAGCACATCAAATTTTGGTGCCGTTGCTGGGGAGTGATTCTAGTTGATTTTTGTGCTTCTTGTGGTCCTTATTTCGTTCTAAAAAAAATTATTTTCATTACTCTAGATTTTTCCGAAACTGTTTTTCATGGTTTGTTAGAGTTTCCTTGAATGTTTATGATTGGAACTCGATCTTCTAATCAAGGTGATTTGCAGTGCGACCCAGAAATAGAGGGAACTTTTCACAGGTCAAGAAAGGAAGCTTGGAGAAATTCTACAGAGAACGATCCAGCTCTTGATTCCCTATTTGCTAGTGATTCTGATTTAGGAGAGGAGGAAGTCATGGCTGGAAATTAACTTTGAAAGAGCTTATTGCCCCTGATCTAAATCAACAACCCTTAAGAATAAGATTCCCTACTTTAGATGTTACTACTACCTTTGAATTAAAATCCAGACTAATACATCTCTTGCCCACTTTTCATGGTCTTGCAGGTGAAGATCGTCACAAATATCTAAAGGAGTGTCATGTAGTATGCACGAGTATGAAACCCACGGGGGTGACTGAAGAGTAAATTAAATTAAGAGCCTTTCCGTTTTCTTTGAAGGATTCAGCTAAGGATTGACTCTACTATCTACCCTCCAGAAGTATTACCACATGGAACGAGATAAAAAGATTATTTTTGGAGAAATATTTCCCAGCTTCAAGGGTAACCAACATTCGTAAAGAAATCTGTGGTGTAAGGCAGAACAACAGAGAGTCCTTACACGAATACTGGGAACAATTCAAGAAATTATTTGCAAACTACCCCCATCATCAAATTGTGCGCAACTTCTTATTCAGCATTTCTATGAGGGCCTTATGCCCACTGATAGGAGTATGATTGATGTTGTTAGTGGAGGAGCTTTGGTGGATAAAACTCCTGATGCCGCGAGAAACCTGTTTGCAAATATAGCGGCCAATTCTCAACAATTTGGCACTAGGCTTGAGCCCTCACCTAAGCATGTCAATGAGGTAAATATTTGCTCTCTTGAACAACAAATTACGAGTCTGGCTTCTCTTATTCGTCAAATGGCTGTAGGTAATATGCAAAGGGCTAAGGCTTATGGGATTTGTTCAGTAGCAGGGCGTCCAACCGATATGTGTCCAACTCTTCAAGAGGAGCCCATTAAGCAAGTGAATACAGTAGGTGGTTTTCTTGGAAAACCACAAAGAAAGTGTGATCCTTACCCGAGCACATATAACTTGGGATGGAGGGATCACTGCAATCTTAACTATGAGAATCCACAAGTAAATCAGCCTGTGACTCA